>JANHAO010001058.1:0-35322 GCA_026873985.1 Saraca asoca
GTTTGTGCATTATTTATTTTTTATTTATTTTAATGCTTACATATTTAGTATAAATATTTACATTATTTGATATTTGATTTATTTCGTCCACGTGTTGATGCTTTATTTATTTATTTTATTGCTTACATGTTTAGTACGAATATTTACATTGTTGGATTTATTTCATTCACAGCAACAATACTTGGGATAAGTTCAAGGGAATAAAACATAAACTTTTAAAATTGATATGACAATAATATTACTTGACAAAAGTTCACCAAGGTATGTAAAATTGATATACCAATATCACCGATATATTTCAATAATTATAGAAATTTAAATTACATATTTACTTATATAATTTATTACATACTATTTTTTTAAAAAAAAATATTTGCATACACAAGATATTACAATAATTATTAAAATAATATTTGAAATATTGAATTAATTAATTTTGAATTGTTAATTGAAAGTTTTTAAAAAAAATTTATAAATGTAATTAGGATTTGGGCTTGGGCTTAATTCAAGTTAACCTTGAACTTAATTTATGATGTACAAAGACCCTATCCATATGATGTATTTAAACCCATAACCCAACATAATAAATTAGATCAATGACTTATTGGGTATAGTCTAATAAGCCCCTAAGCCTTCAGGCCCATAAATATATCTAATTATTAATGGATGAATTGATAATGACTCATTTATTTATTTATGATTCAATTAAAATTTTATATAACCTATACATAAGAGTTAGATCAAATCCATGTACTTACCCATTTAATAATTATTAATTTTATACTATTTCATTCTCTCATTCTTATTATCGTTACAATTATATTTTATTGTTATCATTAAAAAATAATTTTTATTGTTGCAAGTTTAAATTATATTTTAACTCCATCATTAAAAAATAATTTTTTACTATTAAAATTTTAAATTATTTTGAAAATGTTTTATATCTATACTACAAAAATGAATAAAAGATTAATAAACTAAGAATAAAATATTTTTTATCGTCATACTTTTCATTTTGATCTCAAAGTTTTTCTACGTATTACGTATGTAACATGTATAAAAATGAAAATCAAATAAATGTAATTTGAAATTAATATTTTTTTAAAATTTGAAATATCTAGAATGAAAAAAAAAGTATACCTTTATCTGAAATTGGCATATCTTTTAAAAAAACTTGAAAATTTACTATAACAAATAGCTTATCACTAATATTTACATAGAAAAAAAAACTAAATCTAAATATATTATATAAATAAATATTAATTAACTCTTAGAAAAATTTTCAACTGCAAGTATTTTTACAAAGATTAAAATGCTAAACATACAATCTTTTTTTTATCTTATTAAAATATTAAATATAAATGGATAGATGATAATCTATGAATTGACTTAATATGATTTTTATTTAACAGAGTCAATAATGACCCAACTCAGTTATCGAAAACTAATAACTAATATAGATGAGTTATAATAAATATAGATATTGGACACAATTGTCAAGTTTACTAGTATGTGCTATTATGTTAGGATTTTAGAATTTCTGATTTTACCTTTATTTTTTATTTATTTAAATATAATATTTTTGATTTAAAAATATATCTTGAGTTTTAAATAAAAAATAAGTTGAATGGATTATGAATATTCAGGATCTTTAATGACCTTTTTTTTTATTAAATAGATTAGTATTTTATCTATCTATTTGACTTGCTAAACATTATATATGAATTTGGATTAATCCAATTATGGATGAATTTAATGGATTCATGAATATCTATCTATTTTGCCACCCCTACACTTGAAACTATGGAAAAAAAAAACTTATGTAGATGCAATTTATCACTTATTTAGAGTCGAAGAAATTGATTACAAAAATTAATAATTTGTAAATATTAAATGTAATTATTCTAAAGTTGAAAGGGAGAATTTGTATTTTTCTGGATTTAAATGATAACCATAAGTTTATAAATGTAACTATTTTTTTTTTTTGGTCTAAGGATGGGAAACAATAATTCTATTTGGAATCTAGATTGCAAAAATACAATTCATTATTTACTTCTAAAGCAAAAATCACTGATCTGATCTAAACCCAGCATTTTATCAAATTTTAAATTTGTGATCATGTGCCTGCAGGCTTAGTGGGTTGTATTAATTTGTGGAACAGATACTGTTACTATCAACTCTTGAACAGCTTTATAAGATCATCTGAGACAAAACAATGACGGCCCATTATGGATATTTTGGGCCTAGCTGGAGAGGTTGACAAGATTAAAAAAGCCCGAAACACAAACGAATCCATGACCACAAAAATAGCCGGAAATTTAAGGACCTTTCCTAATAATTTTGCTTAGAAGAGAGAGCTTTTGTTTTTCTTAATTTTTGTTATTTTTTAAAATTACAATTTTTTTGCTAAAAATTAAATAGAACTGAAAATCTCTCACAAGTTACCATAGCCTCAATGTTGAGAGGAACCTGAAATTCGTGTTTAATTTAGTTACACTAATTTGCAAATGGGTGAATGAATGTGGTAGTATCTTTAAACATATATAAGTAACTTAATTTGATTTTGGTTCTTGATTGTCACATTTGAACATGTTTTTGATGCATTAACATGTTTATATAGATATTTTTTTGTCAGTCGTTGGTGTGTTTGGATTAGTTTCTATATGTTTAGACTAATTCCTTTTTTTTTTAAGTGAGTCAAAGTAAAATCATTTACATTAATTTAATTTAAGTGAATTATTAAAATAATTTTTTTAACTTAACTTCTAATTTCCAACCACTCCTTATAACCTCAGTTCTAAGAAGTTTATTATGTTTAAATTATAGGATGCCTTTTTATATATTCTACTCAATAAATAAAAAACTATTAATTTATGTAGTTTTCAATATTTTTGGAATAAAAAAAAATATTTTAATAAATGTGAATATCACAAAATTAATAAATGGACAATTGATCTTTATTTATTGACTAAAAAAAGAAAACACATTATAGTTAAAGCATTTAAAAATTTTGCCTCTGAATTCTTAAGCTGATAAGTGTTTACGGTGATATACATTGTAAATAAACTCATGCACATAAAAAGTTCTCTAAGAAATATTTAAATATGCATTGCATCTATCATATCATTTTTAGACAAATAAGAAAGAGGTAAACATAAAATACATAATGCATAAATGTTATGGATCACATTAAAAACTTTATGATACCACACTTATAAATGTGTTGTGTTTTTCTCTTTCTATTGCCTAGATGCTCACATAGATATTTATCAAGAATCTCAGCAAAAACCTTTTAGGTTGGACATGAGAAAAGGAACTCAGGACCAAAAGCTTCAAATCATAGGACAGGAATCATACTCTCATCATATCAAATACCATATAATTCAATTTTTCATAATATAACTTGGCTTTTTTGTTGAAAAATACATGATTGTTATTCTCACTCTCATGTCTATAATTTTTTTCATAAAAAAGTTTAGATTCCATAGGTCCAATTGCTTTTACGAGAAGGAGTCGATTGAGAGTCAGAGTTGAAAAATGAAAGGAGATTTATAGTAAAACTCAATAATGAAATATAGTTCAAAGAACTAAAGGTACCCTCTGTAGAATTGCCCTATACTTTGCAAAGTAGATCGAAAATCTGAGTGGTGTTTTTCGCTTCCAATATAATTATTAAGGGAATGGACCAAATGGTCAAGGGCAATTGCACACCAACTATATGTGCTTAATAATTAATCACATGGGCAGAGAGCCACAGATGTTGTGCAGTGATATCGTAAGGCAAAGCATGATAAAGGAATAATGTAACTACAAACTACGAAGTGTAATATTAAAGTGGGGGCATTAAAAACCAAATAACTTTGAAAATAGGGCATTTCTCTTCTCTTTTCTCTTAGATTCCAAACCAACCTGATCATCCTGTGGAGCCCAGTTATAGGGGTGAAGAGCTGAAGAAGTGAAAAAAGCCTTGAAAATGTAGAACAAAGGGAGCTTGCATGTGCAAGCATATGCTTTCCTTTTCCACCACAAGCTAGCTCCGTTCGTCCAGCTAAGAATCAACTACAATGCAAGGCTATGCTAATTGCTAGGCCACCAATATTATTAATATGTCATCACTCGGATTCAGCTTGCTGTTTCTTAGTCACTATCTCATTGTACCAAATCAAAACCTTGAATTAGTTGTGTACAAATAGATCTTTTTCTACCTTGATCCTTCAGCTCAATCATCACTAATTTGGTTAACTTTCTCTCTTCCCTCTTTAAACAGATATTTCAGCAGAGTTTTTCTTTTCCATTGAAAACAAAAAGGATCTCAATGTGGGATTAGCTTAAACCATCGTATCTTAAGTTTTATTCATCATATTATGATTTCAAACCCTTTCAGTAATATTTTCTAAAACTTCCACACAATTCTAATCAATGCTTTAGTACAAGAATCCATGGAGTAGAAATAATTCTCCTCAAATCAAGCGTTGATTAGTGCCCGTGGAAGATAATTGAAGAATGGTAAGTTTCTGGGTTAAAACAAATAATTAATAGTTAAGGATTTTTTAATTATTAGTTTCTATAAATAGTTAGTAAAATATAATCAAATTTAAGGCATTGTTTGCAAAGAATGAAAATTCTTTAATTATTAGTTTAAGAATAATAAAAATATAATATTAATTCACTATAGATTAAATTAAGTATACGATTTAAGACCCTTGTGTAATTACTTCATTTTTTACATTATATAAAGAAATGAAATTAGATATATAGAATTTTAATTAAATATTTGAAAATGAGCTATGAATTATGTGAAAAAATAATAATGCATAAATTAATGTATAATAATATTGTGATTCTTACTTAAAAAATATTTAAAAAATCAAGTAATTTAATAAAAATTGTTTATTAGGTAAATGATAAGTGTTAAATTCAAAGTTTTTTATAGTTTAAAATTTTAATTTTCAAAATTTTCAAATTGTTGAGGACAAAATTCAACTATTCCAAACTTAAAAGAGAGTATTTTACATTTTTCCCTCAATTAATTATAACTTTATGTTTTAATGTTCCTTGATGTACACCAAGTTTCTTCTCTTTTCTAGTTAGTTGTTACATTTGATTGTATTTTATTTTAACTAATGAAAAATTGGAAAAAAAAATATATGTCATTTATCTTGTCACACTCCAAGTTTGATTCACTAAGACAATTAATATAATTAAATTAGGTGGTCTAAAAAGACTAATCAGAATTGTAGTTAAGGAGTACTTTGATACATTTTGTCAAGTCTAAGTCTAACTGGTTTAAGATAATTGTTAGATTTAAATCATATACCTTAAAATTAAACAAAATTGTTTTAGTAATTAACACTTTATGCTTATATACACAATTAAATTTCAAATTTGATCAATGTAGCTTCTCGTACATTTGTATCTCGTTCCCTACTAATTTAGTGACTAATTGAATGGGAAATATCTCATGTAGCAACTCTTCCTATTTCAACAATAGTTGCTGAAAACTTGTTCATTCAATATTAGTATTAGATAAATAAATCCTACTCACAACAATCTAAGTCCCGCTCTCCGATGCATGAAATATCTGTTAAGTTGAAATCTTGGAGCAAATCTTATTTCTGACATATATTTATCAATTTATATTTCATACATCAATATTAAAATAACATATTCATTAGTGATTTATAAAATACTATCATATTTATAAGTACAATAAAATAATAAAATAAATATAAAAAATAAAATACTTGATAACATTTTATTTGACACCATCAATGTAAATACAATTATATCCTTGCAGAGAAATAATGAATCCTAAATTTAAATGAACCATATTTGTCGGCACTAACTAGAATGTACTTCTCGGTCTGAGTATATTTTACAGCACTCATCTATGATCATGTGTATATATATGACCTTGCTGTCTAGCCCAATGACTTGTCATGATCAATGAGTTAGCAAACCACATGAACATAATGGATATATCACATTGCCAGGTGCAACCAATTAAACCACTGAGATATCAGGCCCCTTGAACACAAGCCCCTAATATGCTTTAAATTGTGGTGATTATTGGGTTGCATTTTTTTATGACTGTAGGTAGTAGGTACTGTAGGAATTAAAAAGCATATTGTTGAGGTTGTGATTGTGAATTTTTTTGCTTGTGCTGCAAATATTTTAAATAACCATAATTGTAGTCATGCAGCAGCGACAATGTAATAATATTGCAGTTAAGGTCACAATGCACAGGGGCAAAGATAGGGACGAGTGGGACTCCGAATTTCTCCAAAAGTCTTGATCTCTTCATTTTTATATATAATATATAAAAATTGTCCATTTCACAAAATTTTAGTACTTAATTCTATCACGTTAAAAATCTTGACTTCATCATTAGCAATACACGTGAATTTAATTATTATCGCAACTGTAATAGTATAACCATAAATAGTATTGTGATATGCCATCGTGAACTAGAGGCCTTGAATTAAAATTGATGAACATATTTTAAGGAAACACTTCCTCCGCAGGCCTAGCCTTAAAATCCAGCTCATTTTAAAAAAAATTATTCTTAAAAGTAAGTTGTTTGGGGAAAGAGCACATTAAGGTATATATTACTATGAATTCTTTTATACATCCAATATACTTGATGTGATCAATTGTTGTTAACGGTGTGACATTAGGCAATTCAACTTTACCCATTTTCACTGTCTTCCGTTATGAAAATGAGTGTAGAAGGTAAGGTTTAAAGTCTTATAAGAGAATTTACCTTTATAAATTACATGTTAAGAGAAAAAGTATGTTGAATTAGTACTAGTATTAATATTTTATATATTTAACGTGAGACATATTTTTGACACGTAATAAAGAAAAAAACAAAATTCATAATGGTATGTGAATGTAGCCTAACAGGTGCAGATATCATTAATCAAGGATTTAATGTGACAACAATACTCCCTATTCATGTGGTTAATTTGTACAACAACTAGCAGAAAAGTCATTTTGACATTGGTAGAGCTCAGCTAGCTAGCTCCAGAGAGACTAAATAGTAACAGAAATAGTATGCACAAAGGAAACAAGGTCTATAATTTCGCCAAGACTTTGAAACCCCTCTTAGAAACTGACCTAACATCCCCCAATATGGACCGCACAGCCATGCGCTCGACCATCCTTTTGGCGAACACATTGCGACATCTAACCGCATGCGTATCCTCTTTAGTCCTCAAACTTCAAAGATTACATAACTGGGTCTGAATTTATATCTCGGTGTAGATAGATTTAGCAGTGGCAAATAATATATTGTCATCTGTTACTATATTTTTTGGATGTTCGTATTATTTCATTTCATTTAAAAAAAATATAGGACATATGATAGTGTATCATTTATTGTTAGTGTAAAATATAACTACACTGCTAATAAATGAAATATAAATCTGAACTATCCACCAAGCATATATATGAAACAATAATATTACTCTTACATTCATTTTTTCTACATTTGTCTGGTGTTTTTTTTCCACCTAAATTACCTTATCCATAATCAATGTAAGAGGACGTGCTTTTAGATACAAATATATATATATATATAATTATAATAATTAATATGAGAGTACGTAAATCAAACATAAAAGAGATGGATGCGTCAATATGAATATAATATTTATTGTAAATAGCACCCTAACATTTATATTAAATATATCTTTTTATGTATATAAACCAAATTATATATTTAGGTATGATATTTGCAAACTCTTACTCTATAAACCAACTTATACAATTTCACTGCTTCATAATATGATTATTTGTCAAGAACTAGTAATTATACCTTTTTTTTTTCTAGAAGAAATCAAAGAAAGCCCAAGGGACAAAGCATGTGAATTTTTGAAGTTATTGGCATTTTTGGGTTACCTTACTGCACTGGCTATGCATTAACTCAACCTCCACAAGCAATACATAAAGCACAATGTCTGTGTGTACACCTTTCTGAAAATCATGAGGTAGTTCCGTGCTATGAATGATAATAGCTCAAAATAAATAACTTACGCAAATGTACAAAGTATTGTGATTGTTTGTACATGTCTTATGTGTGACCATGGCAATGTGATCCTTGTCTTTGTTAATGTCCTTATAGCATCTGAGAACCCACATCTCAAATTATATGTACAGATTAAGTTTTATAAATTTTATTTTATGTTTATACATATATTAAAATCTCGCATCATTAATCATGTCTTTCATAATTATATATCATGATTTTAAATTATAGTTACGATTGTAGTTCTATTACATTAATTGTAACAGCAAAAATATAATTATTGCGAGAAAAAAGGAAGATAGAAATAGTAATAATATTGTCTCCTATGTTATAATTTTGTATGGCAATTTAAAATATTAATGCATGTATGGAATACTTGTAGGTATGTATATATTGATGATTCAAATTTAGAGATATATATGTTGTTGTGAAGAAACGTCATGATCAGCCCTCACATGGCATGGGTTTCAATAAGCTTTTCGTGAAGCCTGGAAGTTTTTGGGTGTTGAAATAGGGGGACCGCAAAAGCTAGTTGCTAGCTTGTTTATGATGAGCATGATGCATTCTTTGGCCAGCCAGTGAATTTTGCTATGTGCTTCTGCTTTTGCTTCTATGGAGGCAATATATATATATATATATATATATATTTAAGGTTAAATTGCATTTTAAGTCCTTACAATTTAGACTTTTTTCGATTTAGGTAATCATAGTTTCAAAATTTGGAACTGGATACTTACACTTTTTGATCATTTCTAATTGTATTATTTACATCCAAGCTCTATCTAATTTTGCCTAGTTGGCAAACGTCCTGCTAATTTGACATATCTTTTTCTAGTTGGATTTTTTACAGTTATTTCTATTATGGAAAATATCCAAAAATTATCTCATGTGCTGGTCAATGACCTTATTTTAAGCCCTAAATTTGTCCTAGCAAACTAAGAAAAATGGGATTTTCCTTTGGAGTTTTTGTCAAAAACTTCGTCGTAGTCCTAACAATATGCAAAACTCAAGGAATCTTCTTGTCCTTTGTAGTTGTTGTTATTGAAGTTGATAGAATCTTTAGTTTCATGTGGTGGGCCAACATAATTGCAATGTGTTGGGACCAAAGTTAGTGTTGTTTCTTCCTTTTCTAGATTCCATTCAATTTCTTTATATGCGAACATGGCTTGAGTTTCTTTGAAAATGTATTGTTTAAGTGTTTAGAAACAAGTTGCAATTTATGTGAGTTTCATTGACATTAGGTTTGTGTTTGAGCATTTTAATTTTATTCGAATGCAATTAATTTCAAATTTTTTATTGCATTATTAGTGCATTATTGACTCAGTTTCAAATACTTTATTCCAATGCAGCATTAACCTCAGACTTTACAAACTTGGACCCATTTCATTGACTATCCACCATGGGGGTAACATTATTAGAGGCAAGTATCTTAAGTATATAGGTGGTAGAGTTTGTTTTTTAAAGAAGTACGAAGTTGATGAATGGTCTTTACAAGAAATTTCTTTATCACTTAAGGAATTAGGAGACACAGGCACAATTAAGATAATGTATATGCTAGCTTTTGATTCATTAGACCAATTAATGGAAATTAAAATTGATATAGATGCAATTACTTTGGCTAGGATAACATTATGGAAAAATTATAGCAATATTGACATATATGTGCTACATGGCTTTGAGCATGGAAATGGTGTAATGCTCACAGAGATCAAACCAATCCCTAAACCTAATTTAAGTGCTAGTGTTGTGGTTGGCACAGCAAGGCTTGGACAGGGCAGAGTTATTGAGGTTGAAGTAGAAAATGTGATTGACTAACTAATTGATATTGGGCCAGATATGGAGGTTCTGGATAATATTTATGTGCAATTAGAAACTGAAGTTGAGGTGGAATAGGAGTTTGAGCTGGAGGTGTAGAATCAAGTTAATATGAAAGTTTTAGACAATATTAGAGTAGAAGATTATTGGGAGAATGAACCTGATGCAGAGTTTACTGATGGTGATGATGAACTTGAAGAAAGTAGTGATGACAATAGCATGAAAGATATAGACTTTGAAGATAATGTAGATGATAGGGATGAAGATGACCACTTCAACATGAATATTGATTCTTTTGTAACAAAGCTTGAACTTGTGATTGAAGTTAAACCATCTAAAGTCCCAAATTTCCAATCAACTAGTGGAGCACGAGATAGTGATTATGAGATAGATTCCTTAGATAATGTTGAGCTTAATTTTAATGGTGAGATTGAGCAACCATCCCATCCTAAGTATCTAAAGAATAACCTTACTGAAATGTGTGCAAACCACACATAGAGGAAAGGTCCAGAGTTTAATTTTATTAAAGAGTTTAGGATTAGTATGTGAGAATGGTGTATTCTGAATGAAAGAGATGTGAGGATAAAACCAAATGATCAACGTAGATATAGATTTCAGTGTGTGGCAAAAGGCTGTGATTAGGTATACTTTGTGAGCAAGGTTGGTGGATGTGAGACATTCAAGTTGAAGACATGGAAACCAAAGCACACATATGTGAAAACTATGAAAGCATTTAGCATCTTTTGACTAGGTTGCAAAGAAGATTATAAAGAATAAGTTTAATAATCAAATGCCAAAAATTGTAGATGTAATTAAGATGGTGAAAAAGAAGTACATGACAGAGGTGTTTGTGAACAAGGCTTACTAGGTTAGCAGAAAGGCATTGGAGAAATTAAATGGAAAGTATGATGAGTGATACTCTAAATTGTGAGATTATAGTGCTAAATTAAGGAGAGTCAACCTTGGGACAACTGTCAAGCTTTTATTGGATAAGGTGACATTGAAAGAGCAACTTAGGTTTTTAAGGTATTACATGTGCCTTAGGCTTGTAAAACAAGGCTGCTTGACTACTTACAGGCTCATTGTAGGCCTTAATGGATGCCACTTAAAAGGCATGTATAAAGGGGCAATTGCTTGTAATAGTTGCAAGAGATCCTAATGATTAATATTTTCCACTAAGTGTTGTTGTAGTTGAATCTAAGACTAAAGACTCTTGGTCTTTGTTTCTAGACATATTGTTAACTAACATTGGTAGAAAGGGTTGAGTATTCATCTTTGACCAACAAAAGGTAATATACATATATACTTATTAATTTACACTTAATATGTCGATTATATGCTAACTATTGCTTATGGTAAAATGTATGCTAACTGTCATATGTAGGGTTTAGTTCCCATAATTAAGGTACTTATTACACAGATAAATGGGATAGAGCATAAAGGATATGTCAGACATAGTTATGCTAATATAAAAGCTAAATATGCTAAAGTGGTTATACTTAGGAACTTAATACTAGTTGCTCCCAAGGTCATATACAAGAAGGAATGGGAGAGACATATGGTAGAGTTGAGAAGGGTCAAGGCTAATACTTATAACAATTGGATGGAAATTGACTTAAAATCATGGATTATGTCTTTTTTTTTTTCAAGCCCATAGTGAATAATATTTCAGAAGCTTTCAATGGGAGGATCATCGAGGCAAAGGACAAACCTATTATCACTATGTTCGACTAGATTAGAGTGTATTAGATGACTAAGTTTATTAAGAAGATGGCTAAAGGATTTACTTACAAAGGAAAGGTTTATCCAAAACCATTGAAGAGGTTGGAAAAAGAAATTGAAGAGTATGGCAAATGGGCAACCAAATGAGCTAGTGCACAAAAATTTAAAGTGGGCACATATTTAAACAAGTTTGTAGTTGACCTCCAATCTTAACATTGCAGCGACAAATGATGGGGGCTCACTGGTTTACCCTGTAATTATGCTTGTGCCTACATTTTTTATATAGGAGATGAGCCAAAAAAATATTTTAGCAAACATTACCTCCTATTATCATTCATGGCTTGCTATGAACTAATAGTGAACCCTGTAAATAATGAGAATTTGTGGCATTTAATAAGGAGAGAAAACATCCTCCATTAAAAAAATAAAAGGCCTTATAGTAGACGTAGGACTCTGAGAAAAAAATAATCAAATGAGCCTGAACCTATATACAAACTACACATAGTGGGTACAAGTCTAAGGTGCTTTAAGTGTCAAAAGTATGACCATAACCGAAGGACTTGCAAAAGGCCACCAATTGAAAAGAGAGGAAAACAAATAGCTAAAAAACAAAGTTAGCAGGTTGTTTTAACAAGCAAGTAGCAAGGTAACCAAGCACTAACAATAGTTGTGCAACAAGCAAACTAGGTAGCAACACTATCAATAATACAAAAGAACTAGAAAGGAAAAGAAGGAGGAGTAATAGTCAAGAAAAAAAAGAACGATGCAAGGGTTTAGGGGAAAGAAGACATTTTATAAAAGGCATCTCAGAAGACAATTAATATCTCATAACCATCCTTTAATAGTTTAGCATGAGCAATTGATCACTTTAATTACTTAGCACTTATTTTAGAATTATGGCCTCACTTTTATATAATTAAACAATAAGAGTTAGTGTTCTTATTTTGGAATTATGGCCCCACTTTTATATAATTAAACAATAAGAGTTAGTGTTCTTATTTTGGAATTATGGCCCCATTTTTATGTAATATTAGCCTTTTAAATTTAGGAGAATGGGGACTACTGACCATCGCTACATACTTTAAGCTTTTGGTGAATGAGATTTCAGGTTTATTGAATTTTATTTTAGGTGTTGGTGAATTTAAATACATCTTGTAGAATTTTATTTCAAGTTTTGGTTAATTTACTCCTTGTTGAATTTCAATTACAAATGAGTAGTCAATTACAAAATTTTATAGGTTTTGTCAAATTACAAATAATTATCAAGTAAACAAATAAGAATTTTATAGGTTTTGTTACTTTTAAATTTTGTTATAAGTTTTGTCAAGTAGACAAATAAGAATAAACAACAATTCAGAGATTTAATCAACACAAATCAAAACAATAAATAAGAGGAAAATAATAATTTCAACATAATTTTGTTACAAGTTATGTAATTAGATAAATGCATAATTTTGTTACTATTGCTTATTGCCCTGTTTCCACAGATTAAAACAATAATTTTATAGCTATTTCACCTAACCTATAACTTAAACTAGCTTTCCCTATCAGAATCATCTAAAGATTTAATTAATACTAAATTGGGTCTTCACAATAGCTTCCAAAGCAATATCTTCAACTAACTTTCCCTATCTGTTTCACACATACCCTTGGCCCATTTTGTACATTTCTAATGTTTATATTGGACCAAAAGCAATATCAACCAAGAAAGTAGTAGCAAAATCTTTAAGGTCTTCATGGTAGCCTCTAGAAATTTAATCAACACCCTCTGCTCTATAATAATTTCCTTCTCCTAATCATTAATTGGTTCATCAACATACTCAAAATACCCCTAACACCTTACAGACAGCTGTATAGACAAAAAGAATCATCATACAAGTCACACTGTTTATAGGTCCATTCTAAAAAAAGAAATGAAATAAGCAATGAAGATAAACTAACTTTGTAATTCCTAGATCTTAGAAATCTTCTACCAAGATTTCCTCGAGTTTTTGAGGTTAAAAGAATTAATTGATCTTTATTATAGCACAATCACTTTTGCTTGATGCTTGAACTCAATGCATCGATATCATTGCTCCTTTAAGTGACAAAAAACTCGCTCATTGTAATCTCACTTCTGCTAGAAGCTCTCATGATGAGATGAGGACGAAGATGACTCATGAAGGACAAAAATTAGGGTCATATGACCAACACATAAGATAGGGTAATTTTTGCATATTTTCTAAGGTGGAAATAATAGCAAAAATATAACAAGTAAAAAATTTGCCAAATCAACAAGACATCTGGCAGTTAGACAAAATTAGATGGAGCTTGGATAGAAAGAGTACAATTAGAAATGATTAGAAAGTATAGGTATCCAATTCCAAAATTTGAAACTATGAGTACCCTAATAAAAAAAAGTCTAAAGTATAGGGACCTATAGTATAATTTAACATATACCTAAATATCTAATTAATATGTATAAGTCATATCATCATATACATAATAGGTGCTGACTCCTTCCTTTATATTCTAGGTTATATATATTGGGATTTCCTAATATATGATAAGTTTGGATAGAGGAAAATGGAAGGAAAGGAAAGGGAAGGTTATTGAATAACATTTCCCTTGTTTTTGAGTTTTAGTGAAGGGGAAGAAAATAACGGAGAATTATGATTAATCGTCCAAAATCCACCAATATCAATATTTTTATGCTCCTCCAATTTAGAGGTTTTTGAAGGATTTTTTAAATATCCAAATAAAGGGAGAGGAAATCATGATTTAAACCATTCATTATCCTCTTTTTCCCTGCATTCTCTTTTGTTATCATGCCTTCCATTTTACTTCTAACTCCTAAACATACCATAAAATTTGTGGTATGTTATAAGAAAAGAGGGAAGGAAAGACAATCAAAGAGATTGAAGGGTAAAGAAAGAATGGAAGAATAGGAAAGGGAGAAGGATGGATAGTTAAGAGAAAACTTCCCTCTCTTTTATTTGGATGTTGAGAAAATCCTCTAAAACCCACCCAAATTGGAGAAACCTAAAATTATAATGAGTAGTAGAGGGTGTTAGAAGATTAATTATAAATTTCCATTTTTTTCCCTCCTTAATCAAAACTTTCAAATAAGGGAATTTTCTTTTTTATTTTCTTCCATTCTCCCTAATCCAAACATGACATTAAAGTTCCAGACCTTTTCAAGGGATTTGTGCAGATGAATAATGTTGTTTATACATTTGATTATTTATTTGTTTTTATATAATTGATACTTTAAACTAAAATATCCACTCATAAAAATAATGAGTTCGTCACAAAAATCAAGTATATTTGTTTTCTATTTAACTTTTGGCTTAAATGTTCAAATCTTATGAAAAGCAAATAAAAATAAAATTCTAAATGCATCATATCAATGTAAAAAAAGTGCATCCTTGAAACAGTTCATAAAAGATATTAGTTTTAGTTATTGACTCAACTAGTCCAAAAAAATTACTAACAATAAAAAAAAAATTGCATACTTAACTTTTGTAATCTTATGTAACCAAATTTGATAGTAACCAATTTCAAAGTTTAGTATTTCCATGGAACAAAATTAATTTTTTTTTACATGTTCTTTACTATAACTATTTGAATACTTACCTTTTCTCAAGAATTAATGTATTTAAATACGTATATAAAAATGAATTTCTACCAGTATAAATATACCAATGTTTGGTGAAAAATGAAGGACCAACCTAAATTCAAAAGTTTACATAAAGCATGATGATTATGTTGAATAAATAGACATTTATAAGACTGTGGTTGATGTCCAAATCATAGTAAAAAATTTTGGCATGTAAATGCATTGACAAAATTATGGTTTACAATTACCTTGTTCTCATTTGCCTAATTACAATGAAAGGATTAGAACATGTTTCTCTTCACCACAAATTATATTTGTTTGCTACCAATAATTCAACAATCAATACTAATTATTTTATTTTCATAACAGTCTAATAAATAATGGTGGAAACTAATTTATTTATAAAATGTTGTTAGATTTATCCTCTATTTTTTTAAATGGATCTCTTATAATAATACTGTTTCTTATTTTTTTTTTTGAAACATAAAATAGTTAATATGAAAATATTCCCTCTTAGGGGAGGTTGGGACTATTAAAATTTTAAAATAAATAATTTATAAAATAAGCACTTTATAAGAATATCCAAGTAATAAAAACTCAACTACTTAAACATGATTATTTTTAATGCTAAATGCATTTTCTGTAAACCTGTTAAAATGGATCCGAATCTGTGAATCTATAAAAAAAAAATACAAATTAGGTTCAATAAGATTAAGATCCATTAAAATGTAGATCTAAGCCTAATCCATTAGATCCACAATCTTTATGGATGGGATCTAATAGTCTGCAAATGAATTCGTTTTTTTTTTTTTACATTATCACTTTTTAAAATTTGGATATGTTGAAGCATATATTTGTTATGGAATTTCTATGTTTTCTTTATCTTCTTTTAGGATTTGATAGTGTTCTTTTATTGAAGATTATACATCAAATAATTTACATACATTATTTTATTTTGTGAGATCTTCTTGGAATATTTTTAAGTTTTTTTTAGTATTTATAGGCTTTTTTAGAAATGAGAATATTATAAACATATAATTTTAGAATATGCAATTATTGCTTATATTTAAAATTATTTTAAAAAAGTTTTAAATGATTAGAAAAAATAGAAAAAGTTCACGAACTGCAAATTTTAGGATTCGGATTGCTATTTGGGGAATCCATAATTTTTGTGAACCCATTCAATTCGTTTATGACAAGTCTATGTGGACCCGTCTGCAGATGGACCAGACAGATTTGATCAATAGCTTTAATTTTTTGGTGTCCTGTTACACATGAGTTTAATTATTTTTGGTTAGAATATACTTTTTACCATCTAACTTTCAGATTCAATTTTATCTCTAACTTTTGTTTTGTTTAATTTTATCCTCTAACTTTAAAAAACAAAATAATATTAAAATTTTATTAATAAAACCCATTAGAATGGTAGAAAAATCTAATATGAGAATATTTAATGTGTAGCTAAATTAACAAATGGATTTTAACCTATTAAAACTCCTTTTGTCATCAAATAAGACTATTACGTTTTGAAACCAATAAAACCATTGGAATTCATATTTCATGTAAATAATGTTGTCCTTATATATTACAGAATTTTCATGCATCATTACAATACAAGCATTTTCCAATATATAATCTTGTGTGAAAATAACTCTTATTTAAGGTTTATTTAAATTTTTCTATCATTCTAACTAATTACATTAATAGAAATCGAATCTTACTTTATTGTTTTTTTAATGTTAATGGATAAAATTGAATCAAATAAAAATATTAAAATTTGAAAGTTAGGAGACAAAATATAAATTTCAACCCTTATTTTTCTTCATTCTTCTTAGATAATAATTGACTTTGTTGACCACAAAATTTAAGGATGAATATATATCACCCAATTGTATGAAATAGGTATGTGTGCATGAATTTTTCTTAATATAAAGAAGTAATAAGTAATTTAACACTAATACATAATATCTTATGTTTAAATTCAAAATATAAAAAAATTAATAAAAATGTCATTACATACTAAAATTTATCCATATCAACTAATTGCATTAGACATAAAAGTGTAGCTAATACTTGTCCATAACTATCAAGCCAGGTCTAGATTGGTCCTATTGTATTAATTAATTCAAGAGACGTGTAAGTAGAGCCAACCCAATACAAATGAAGCCTTCCTTTGATAAGAAAAAGAAAGAAAAAGAACTTGAACATGGTGCCATAAAATGGGTCTAAAATATGCTTGGCATCCAAATTCCATATAAACATATCCATTATTAAACAATAACACCAACCAATAATTAAAGATAATATTATCATCAAGTCAGTAGAAATTATCTGTATTAGATCAAAAGATAGTATCATAAAATGATTATCATATAATAAGATAATATCATGAAGCAATTATTAAATCAAAAGGTAATATAGTAATTACCAAATTAGTAGAGATTTTCTCTATCATATCAAAAGACCATTATTTTTTTATTCTCATATTTATTCCTTTATTCTTTATTTAGATTTTTCCCTATAATTCTTTCTTTTCTTTCAAGAGTTTCATGTATATATAATTGTAACTCAGATTTTAATTATATGCAATGCATTTTAAACTATTCTCTCTAGCCTTTTTAATATAACATTAGATTATGTCGATCCTGAGACCTTTAATTCCATTAATACATGTACTAAAACTCTTTTAGACCAATCTTCAAATTCCATTCATCCATATGCAAGTAGCACTAGACAATAAAAAAATTAATCTCGTTTTAATTTTGGGTCACAACCTCCATATCAAGCCCATTTTGTTATTGCCTCATTAATAAAATCCACTACAACTGTAACTACATCTCTTTTCACATTAGAATAAATTCAACAAATACTTTCTTTTATTTCTTCTGATAATATTCATCCGCTAGCAAGTTTTGCAAGTGATTCTCATTATTTTTTGTCTTTTTTCCCAAATCATATTGGACAACAGACTCTGATGCATCGGATCATATGATTTCATATTCTAGCTTATTAATCTCTTTGAATAATTCAACTTGTTCACATCCTATTTGATTACCCAATGGAAACACTGTTTCTATTTAAATATTAGAATTGTCTAACAAACTCCTACATTTAATTTGCCTAATGTTTTTCATGTTCCTGATTTCAAATCTAATTTAATATCTATCAGCAAAATTACAAATTTTTTGAATTTTTTAGTAACTTTTCTTTGTTGTTCATGTATTTTTCAAGACCTACAGATGAAGCATATGATTGGGATGGACAAAGAGGATAATAGAATATATTTATTGCTACCAGATACTCCTACTTGTTCTATTTCCGTTATTCCATCATCTTTTATTGACATATGACATCGGTGTTTATGACATCTAGTTCCATCTTTGATACTAAAATTAAAGGAGCTCGGCACTCATATTTTTTTTTTCCATTAAATGTATATGCACTTTATGCCTTCTCATTAAGCATTGTCGTTTACCTTTTATATCTAGTAATATTTCAACTTTTGTTTGTTTTGATTTACTTCACATTGATGTTTAGGATTTATATCATTTTCCTTCTTTGTGTGGTGCACACTATTTTTTAACCATTATAAATAACTTTTCTTGTTGTACTTGAGTTTTTTTTTTTAATGTGCCACAAATCTGATGCCACTTCACATGTTAATTTTTCTTGCCAAGATCAAAACATAATTTGGTGTTCAAATTCATTGCATTAGATCTAACAATGATTGTGAATTTTTAAATAATTGTTTTCATGATTTTCATGCTCATATGGTGTTATTCATGAGACTAGTTGTCTTAATACTCCTCTGTAAAATGGCATTGTTAAGCGCAAGCACCGACATTTTTTAAATATAGCAAGAGCATTATACTTTCAAGCCAAACTTTCTCTCCAAATTTGAGGTGATTTCATTTTAACTGCTATGCATCTTATTAATTAGTTACCTACTTTTGTACTTAATGGAAAAACTCCTTTTGAAATAGTTTTTCATGAGTTGCCAAATTATTCTCATTAACGTATTTTTGGATGTTTATGTTTTGCTCGCAATACTTCAATCAAGCACAAATTTGATCACCATGCATCTTTAGGTATTTTTATTAGATACCTTACAAATAAGAAAGCTTATAAAATTTTTAATTTACAAATACACAAAGTTTACACTTCTCATGATATTCAATTTCATGAAAATACTTTTCCTTGCATTATGTTAGAACCACCTACTAATGATGTTTCCCTCTTCCTAAACTTGATATTGAAAATGATCAAATTTCAACACAAACAAATTTTACAAGACAATCCTCACCAGACAATATAATATCTTATAATTAAGCTTTTATTAGTCTTAATGATACTTCCACCTCAACCCCATTTAACTAAACACATCAACTAATTCGAAAATTAGCTCGTGTCACTAAAGCTCTATCATACTTAAAAGATTATTGTTGCTCTTCTGCTCAATTCCACCCACAATTTTCACTTAAAGGTCTTAGCATTCCTTATCCTTTGTCTCACTATATTTTACATGATAAATTTTCAAATACTCATCAGTATTTTCTTACCTTTGTATTTGTTACTGATGAATCAATAAGTTTTTCCCAAGCTGTAAAATTTCCGAAATGGTGACAAGCTATGAATATTGAGATGAAGGCTCTTACAAAAAAAAACATATATAGTTGTACCCTTACCACCTAGAAAGCATTCTATTGATTTAAAATGAGTTTTTAAAGTCAAACGTTATTCGTATGGTGCTACTGAATGTTATAAAGCACATTTGTTGGCTAAAGGCTACTCACAAGTTTGGGGTATTGACTACCATGAGACTTTTGCCATAGTTGCCAAGCTAGTGACTATTTGTACACTTTTTGCTATTGTTACAATAAAGCATTGGTCACTACATCAAACTAATGTTCATAATGCATTTCTCTATAGATATTTGGATAAAGAAGTATGCATGACTCTTCCACTTGGTTACCAAAATATGGGAAGTAATCTTGTGTGTTGGCATAAATTTTTATATGGGCTCAAGCAAATCATTCACTTTTTTGCTTGCATAGGATTAAATGACATTATTGTCATAGGATCAAATGACATACTTATTCAAAAGGTGAAAGATTTCCTTTACAAAACTTTTCACATTAGGGATTTGGGACCACTTAAATACTTCTTCGGAATTGAAGTTACTTGATCTAAACATAGTGTTTATCTTTGTCAACAAAAATATGCTTTATATTTTGCAAGATGTTAGGCTCACTGCCACCAAACCTTATGCTTTTCCAATGGAGCAACATCTCAGACTTACTAGTGATAATAGAGATCTTCTTGAAAATGTCCAATACCGTCAACTTGTGGGTAGGCTGATATATTTTACTATTACTCATCTTGATGTTGTTTACATTGCTTATATTCTCAACCAATTTATGCACCAACTAAGAGATGCTGAAATATATTTACTATGCTCCATGTTAATGAGTGTCGGTGTCAGAAACGATAACGACACGCGGACACAACTATTATATAAAGTGTCGGTACATCGTAGTATGTATATATATATATATATAAGGTTTCACTTCATCCACCAACATAGAAATAAAGGAAAATAAAGAGAGAAAATGGGGATAGATTTCTCGTTAACAGCCAAATATTATGGTATTAAATTTAAGAAAAACAAAAATTTGAAATAAAAGGAAATATATACGCATAACTTTGTCAAAAACAATGATCACTTATTCTTTTTACATTCATATTATCATACACACGTGTACATACTTATACATATAAAATGTCGAACTCTACCTTATTTTACCCCCCAAATATTATGGCATTGGATTTAACAAAAATAATAAATTTATATTCATTTTTTTATATGAATTTCACACACTCTCTAATAATATAGTAAATTTTATAGTGAGATTCAATTAGAAATATGGAAGAATGTAGATGGCAGATATAAAGCATTACTTTAAATTTAACTATACGTAATTTTGAAGAAAATAGTTAATTTATTAGTCAAAATAGTCTTTTTAACTTGTTTATTGAGAATTCTTTCTTAAATATCTTAATTCCATAAATTCTCTTAAATATAAGTGGTATAACTATTGTACACGGAGAGGACAATCTCTATACATATATACCTTTCGAAAAATTTAACCGCAGAAAAAGTTTGATGAGAGAAGTAGATTAACAATACTATCTAAGTTTATTAATTGGCTTAAAATTTTTATCTACAAATTTAGTTCTAAAATTAAGGTGTATTTAATATTATTTTAATCTCTAAAAAAATGAATTTTATGATATTCATAAAATTACGAGATTATAAATTTCTATTCTCAATATATGTTAAAATATATATTGTTCTTATATTTAAAAGTGGATGTATAAATACATATATTTTCTCGTATGAAGCTGAGTTTGATATATTAAGTTTTATTTGTTTGTAATTGTTAATGAGAAAAAAAAAATAAGTGAATGAATTGAGAACAAAAGAGCGAAAACAACATTCTTCTAACCTCCAACCCATATTATGCGTTTTCTCTCGTTTGGGTGGGCCATGCGGTGAAGATCTTGATCACATCATATGTAACATCATCAAAGGTTGGTGCAGCTAAGCAAATCTCCCACTTCTGGAACATGGATGGAACTCACTACAGAGAAACCACACATGTGATCTCGCACGTACCAGGCCGACTTTCACGTGCGGTACTTGATCTGAAACCAGCAATTTAGTGTCAGCCGCCTGTATAACCAACCAAATTCCGGTCACCAAGAGAACGTGTCTGGGGCGCCAGTAACTGTCAGCACTCGAGGATTACTAGGACACGCGTAAGAATGTGAGCGGTTGTAGATGGCTGGCATGAGGTGCCTGAGCGCTGCCAGACACGTGCGTCTGTGGGCCTGTCAAAGGTAAACAGGGCTAGGCCACTCGGCCCAGTAAAATGACAAAGAAGTCAATCGTGTGAGCAATACTCCAATTATTTTTTGAAAAAAAAAAACAAAATAATCAAATTATTCCGGTTTCACTTTATTGGGTATACCTGAGTTCCAAAGGGAAAAACTTGAAAGGAAGCTACCAATGAGATAAAGGTACCGAATACACGCATTTGAACATAAAGTATACATTATACATACCTGTTAACATTTGAGATAAAAAAAGTATTCAAAATCTGAAAAGTGCATCGATCAATTATCTAAACACATTTATTATTATTTTCTAATTTTTTTTTAACTTATAAAAATCGATGATATCATATATATAACCCATTTAATGTGTGTGTATATATATAATATCAAGGAAAATTATTACATTAATATAAAAGTAAAAGTAGTAAATTATGATCTTATTTTATATTTATAATTAAAATTAAAATATAAAATAATAGATTTTTTTTAAAAATAATCATATGATCTTTAATTATATTTTAATTCTGAATTTTTTTTATCATTAATGTAAAATTGATATACATAATTTATTTCTTTCACTTTTTCATATGAAAATAATATTTTTACTTGATATATTATATATATTATTAGGACATTGAAAAAAGAAAGTTTTAAAGATAATGAGAAATTATTATATCATTAAAGATACGGACATAAGTATATTTAATGTTGTGTTTTAAAAAATTGGACAAGTAACCTCATCAATTTTGTAATATATAATTAAATAATAATTTATAAAAATAAAAAGTTATATCTTTAACACAAGAATAACATTAAATATGATCTTTAAAATTTTTCAGGTTATCCGCCTTGGATTCGACCCTAGCTCGGAAAAATGGCTCGGCTCACATGGCCCTTCCTGTAAGTCCCAACTTCCACAAGGACACCCTCTGCCCTTTACATTCATTTATAGCACTCTCATTTCTCATTCCCTCTCTACAACTTCAACACCATATTCATCTTCTTCTCTTTGCTACCTTTATATCTCAGTTTCTTATCATTTCATATTCTTTCTCAATTTTCAAACAGTTTATTGCATTTTCGTTTACCATACATTCATTTCTCAATTGTTGCTTATTTGATGGCTCTGAAAGCAGTGTCTAAGCCCAAGCCTAAGTGGAGAAGAAGGCGAAGGCAGGAAGTGATAGGGAGGAAGATGAAGAAGTTGCAAAGGCTGGTCGACCCGGGTAGGACCGGGTTGAACCCGGACCTGCTTTTTCTTCGAACAGCCCATCACATTTTGCAGCTCAGGCTGCAAGTTAATGTTTTGCAGGCTCTTGCCAAGATTTATAAACCATAATGATTAATTTAGTATAAACTTTTATAATTATTGCAGAGGCTTCCTACGTTTAAGGCATTTTCTAATTCCTCTCTACTCCCTGTGTAAGCTTTATATAATTTTATATTTGTTTGTAGAATCATGAATAATGGCATGGAGCTTTGAGGATAGGAAGAGATTGTTTTTCCTCTTGAGGAGAAAATAATATATAATTCATTAATGCTTTATGTTATTTTATTTTTCTGATTTGCAACATAATCTTCATTTTGTTCTTCCCTACAAATATCCTTGTTTCATTCATCTACAAAAGATATATATATTAAATAAAATTTTGATTTTATCGCTGTATTCTGCGCTTTGAGAATTGGATAAAATCGTTAGCGTTTAAGACTTTAAAGTCGAAAATTTCCATCTTTTTGAAGATTTCGTTTTATACTTATTGGTAGTTTATGTGTTTCTAGTGGTACATTCAAGCTTTGTTATGAAGCATTTTTATTTATTTTTTATTTTTTTTTACCTACAGCCTAAAATGTGGACAGAGTCGGGGTTACAATTATATTGTACATTTGCGAGTATTATCGAAATTATAATATCGATTACAAATATTGTTATTGTAATTTTTTTTATCTACAAACATTTAAATCATAAAATAGCAATATAATTCTAATTATAATCATTGTAATTTTAGCTTAACGATTTTACGATCACAATATATCGCAACTCTCATTGTTTTCTTTACTGATTAATATCGGCTTGGGTAAGAGAATAGAGGAACCAAAGGGACTTATAGAACTGTTGTCAAGAAGGCCCCCTCGGATTTTACCCCCAAAACCTTTTCCTCTAGCTCTTTTTTTTTTTTTTTTTTGGTTGTCTTACTTTTCATGATGGTACACCTACATTTTGCAGTTGTGAAGAAGGCCCCCTCTCAATCGCTTTATTGCAATTAATTTTGGAAACTATCAACCATTATAGCTAACCATAACCTAATATTGGTTAGTTTTCTAAGTCTGGATATGCAGCTAATTCAAGGACGATATTTTCACTTTTTTTTTTCTCGTACTTTCATTTAATTTTTCACAAGTAAATAGGATTTAGATTATTTTTTAATAAATAGGTCATACTTTTGAATCTTATTTATTTGTAAGAGGAAGTGAAAAAAAAGTGAAAATAAGAATAAAATTATTCAAACTAATTAATAAGTTAAAAATGTCACTATTGATATTTCTTGCTAAAAATGGGTTCACATGCACTCTAAGAACACATAAGTGAGTATTTTACGTGATATGAGGCACCAAACTATCATGTTAGAAGCCTCATTGGCCAAGACAAGTACTAAGCTGAATACATGACTTGAAATATTAATTAACTTAAATTGTTACTGTTAGTGCTTATATATCATCATCTAATTTTAAATATAATCAATGTGTTATATTACAATCTTCTCTGCTCAAAAACCTTATACCTTTAAAATCCTACATCAATCAAATAAAAAATTAGATGATGAAATATAAACACTAAATATACTAATTATGAGCAACTCAAGTTAACCCTCTAGAGCTTTTGATTCAACCTATCTCAGTTTATTTAAGCTAGTCAAACTTGAAGTGTTAATACAAAAATGGTTAAATCTTAAATCCATTAAATTTTGAATTAAGTGATGGTTTACAAATATCAAATATTGATTAATAAAATAAATTGGCTCAAACTCTTAAATTATATGATTTGATTTATCACAAATCTAATATTCATCCATCATAAATATTGAATAATGCTCATACAATTTATGAATTATTGATAGATCTAATATAAGATTAAATATTTGAGTCGAGGAGTCTATAAAATTCTAAGTTTGTTAGATTTAAAATTAGAGATCACTATTTGTACAATCTGAATTAGCCTTTTAAGCTATGTAATTTGGCCTCTCAACTACTAATCTAAGCCTCAAGCATTACCTCAAGTCAATAGGAATATTTTGTGAAGAAAAGTCTGGTTGTCTCTTAATTTCAGTGGTAGATATTGTCGGTGAAATGTGTCTTTCCAATAAATGGCCTTCTACTAATAACAAAAATGAAGCATGGAGACAAAAAAGCAGAGTCCAACGAAGGCCAACCTTAAAACTGCAACAAGCTGAATGGACATTAAATCAAAGCACATGTATAGTGGACAGAGAGTATCATACAGACTTAATTAGAAGGAAACTGAGAAGCCCTTGAAGCCACAATTGCCATGCTCAGTATCAACAAGCTTACCAATTTCAGACCAACCAACGTGAAGTCCAGCCCTACCATTCATAAAAGCTTTATTACTGCACAATGTATAGATGTAATAATAGTGATACCTGCATTCATTTATTTACACCTTTTTTTAATTTCACACATAGCATTACTGACCTGCTTAAAAATAAATGATTTTAATTTCACTTAAATTATGTCAGAGAAGTTCTTATATATGCTTCAATTTAAAACGACAAAGACTTGATTGCGTTTAGGCTAAAAATATTTTTTACTAAAAAAAATCTTATTTACTCATATTTATAGTTATAAAATATTAAGATAATAAAAAATGTTGTAGTTATTTAATGTTATGTATAGAGAGTACGATGGAAAATAATATCCACTGCCTTAAAGATGAAGTCATTTTTCCCCCACCACCATAATACTATGTATTATTTGATTAATCATAAGATACACAAGTTATATGACATCTTTTGCTTATATATAAGTAATGAGATTTTTCTATAAAAAGTGCTCTTCGACAAAACAAATGGAGCCTTATTAGACATTTGTTATATGCACTAAGATAATCTAAAGAGGAATATACTATTTTTTAATTACACATTAATGTATTCTTTCTTATTTATTTAATGATATATTCCTCTTTGATTTGATTAATATGCACATTAGATGTACACTTAGTGCAATTAATAATTTTACAAATATAACACATTTTTTTTACTCTATCCAATATATAAAAATTAATTATCAACTTTTGTAATTTTTAATATCTTGAAAATTAAAAAATTGGATTTTTAATATGTAAGGGTCTCACAAAACTAACAAATGCATAATAAAATTTATAATTAACTTTCATTTATTGAGTTAAGACAAAATAATTCAAACATATAAAAAATTCTTATTAAGTGATGTGA
Organism: Saraca asoca; assembly: GCA_026873985.1. NCBI lineage: Eukaryota > Viridiplantae > Streptophyta > Magnoliopsida > Fabales > Fabaceae > Saraca > Saraca asoca. The sequence goes on from JANHAO010001058.1 coordinate 26,528, forward strand.
ACCATTATAAAAAAGAATTGTAAATAAATAACGGTAGAGGAAGTAATTTTCTTTTGGTTTTATATGAACCAAAATTTAATCTAAAAAAGCCTTTTAAACACTTAAATAATCTTCATGACACTTTCGCTATGTCAAGAATGATTTTCACTCAATTGTGAAGCATTCATTCTCATAAATGAGGATATTATATTATATACTCAATTTATAACACGTCTTTATTCTTATTCAGTAAAAATAATGTAGTTATAATTTTTAATATATATAAATTTACAGATCTGACATATAAATAATAAAATTGAAAAATAAGAGTAAAGATATCTGTTGTTACGGGTGAAGTATATAAGCATTTCACACTTGTTATATTCGATCCTGATCTAAATGTTTCTATAGAAGCTTGTTAACTGTTTTTGTCAAAAATTTTCTCACGTAAGACAGCTAGGAAGAAAACACAGCTGCCCACTAAACTGACTCACATTACTGTTCAATTGAATATTAATGTTTTGCTTAATTGCAACTTTAATTTGCTTCTCAATTCTCAAAATGTTGAAAGCTAATTAGGCATAATGAATTGCAGATTTTCTTCTGTATAGATTTAATGACCATAAAATGCCAATCACATCACATAACAGTCGGTTCTCCATCATCTATAATCTCTTCTCTTTTAATAATTTCTTTCTATACTATGAATAACTACAAATGCCAATCACATCACTGAGCCTTTCCATGGAAACTACCAGTACATGCATACAGATAATATATATATGTCATAATATTTCAGCAAATGGGGTCAATAAAATCTAAGTCACATTGTGATTTATATGCGGATCATAAGTTAAATGATAATATATGAGACAAAATAAATCATGTTTAACATTGCTTCATTTTTATTACGAGAGATTTCATAATTTTATTATCAAGGTTTTAAATTGTGATATATAATTATAATGCTGCATATGATATTGCCGTTGTGAATTAGTTTATAATTGTAATCTTTTATCTTAACAAGTGTATTTTCATGTATTTATTTGTAATTTTATTAATCGTAACATAATTATGATGATAATTTAGAATCATAATTATTCATAATATTATTATTGTATTTAAATTTGTAATTGTAATTTTACTTTATCATGATCGCATATTCTTGCATTTAGTTATTATGTTAATCATAATATAAATTAGAACACAATAGTTGCATTCCATGAGGTTATGAACTGAGATTTGGAGACCATGAATAAAACAGCACATGAGCTTGCCTCTTCTGTGATATGTCTATATTCATGTGATTGCAGATGATAAAGTTTGTTGAAGCTTCAACTTCTCAACTAATTTTGAGTGGTCCATTTCGTTTATCCTCATTTATGCGGTGGAAAGGAATCTTGATGCCATAAGCGATCTCTTAAACCGATCAGCAGCTAAGCAATTTGAAACCAAACCTTTTAGGTAATAACTAAAATTCAGCAGCCGATATGATGTCAGGTGTTGTGTTTTGCTTCATGCTGTTATCTGCCAATCCATCTTGCCATTTGTTTTCTTTTGTTCGGTTTTTCCTAGGCTTATTGCAACTTTTTCTTCTCATAAAATTGTATTAATGTTATTTTAGTAACATCATATTTTTATTTCTGATAAAGTCATATCACATAATAATAAATTTAGATTTTATTATTTATTTATTTGTATTTTTATGTTCTTTAACTTTTTAAAATTTAAGAAGTAGAAAATTAATATATTAAATCTTAATCTCTCAAAACTAAATTATTACTATTATCTTTATAGTTAAGAGATAAAAAAATGGAACAACATGTGCAATAAAATAATTAATTCTTTCCTATTTTTTAAAAGCATACTTTACATTAACAGAACATATTGATAAAGTACTAAATAGTATTGGATCAAAATAAAATTTTTAAGATATAATCTATATAATTGATATTTTAAATTTAATAATAGGTTTATTAAGACAGTTATACTATAAAAAGTTATACAATGTTATGAGAAAATGTAAAAATTCATGAACGTGCATAATTAGTAAAATTTAAATAGGTGGGGCCACTGAAAATTGTAAGAAAAAAAGGCTGAGTTTTGGAGGTTTTTCTAGTGGAAGCATAATGACATATTCAACCTTTGAGCATTATAAGCTATATATTCTATATAACGATAATATTTAAGGATAAGATCGTTGTAGCTTATGTTTTCTCTTCTCTCTGGGGAAAAATTTCTCAAAGCGAAAATTATCAATAATGCAACTGAAATTAGAAAACGCAATCACCAACATAGTGCACGCTTATGGGCTATTGAGCTTCCTAGGCCCAATATCCTTGAATGGTAGGACTTTGCTTATGGGCTATATAGAAGAAAAAGCCCCGAATTAGATTGGGCCATGTAATTGTTCAGGAGTTTGATAATATTAGCCACGTAGCCCATGCACCATTTTTGTTTTTGTTGTTTTTTCATGATTTTTGTTGTAAGGTATTCTTTGCACCATTCTTTCACTTTATGTTTGAAGTCATTAAAATTTTTTTAATTCAATTAAAAAGTATAACTACTTTATTTTTTTTTCAAATATTTGGATAATTCTATAATTGAATTTGTTTATAAATTTTTTACATTAAACTATACCCTATGTTAAAACCATAAAAAATTAAATTCACTTGTAAATAAAATAATATTAGACTTTTTTTTTGCGATTAATCAACTCAATACTTGAATTTATTTATAAATCAATAATTTTTTTATTCATGAAGACAAATAAAATTTAATCCTAATTAGAATTAGTTTTAGTTGGAATAAAATAAATTCACTACTAATAACATTATAATTAATTAGAATAATATTTATATGATGCACAATTTTATTATAAAATATAGATATAATTTATTTATTGATTTATATTAATTATGTTAAAGATACGACAAAACTTATGGCAAGAAGAAGCCCTTAACACGTGCAAATAATATTACAGCCAGAATCTAATCCGCATCAAGTTAGAGATGACTTGACTACAATTGCAATGATGCTTCAACCTACTTGCAAATGAATTTATGATATAAGTTGGATAAGCTTACCATTTTCCTCATTTTGTATCACATTTCAGATAATTATACAAAACTCATTTTCAAATTTTTTTTCTTTGACTTCTACTCTTATATTATTTTTTTAAAAAAATTTGAATTTCACTATCAGATCACTTATTTTTAAATCTTAAAGCAAAAAGATTAAATAAAAAACACTAATATCAAAATAAAATAAATAATCTAACAGTGAATATCCTTTTTAATAATTAACTACAATAGATGTTTTAAAATTATATCATATTTACAATTATCTTATATACTTTTCTTTTAAAGAGTTATCATATATTAAAAATTAGAATTCTAATATCTTCTGGATTAAAACTTAAATTCTATTATATAATAAGCTTTCCTCCTCTTCTTTGCGGATTCAAAAGTACTATTATTTTAGAAAACCGATCAATACGAACACGAATGAATTGTTAATGGAAGATTCACAGGAAAGTGGAGTCCAAATACATCTAAGTACTAGTATCTTTTATAACGAGTTATATGTAATGTAATTTTTTTTTTATTTAGCATTCATATAATGAAGCTAATTTTGGATTTGTGTTTGAGTGTATGGTAATAATTAACTAAACTTCTGAGAGAGGTTGATCAGAAGAGCGAGAATTAACAATGTGATGACTTGCACATGTAATAAAATCAATTATATATGATGAAAGTAATTTGTCGAGCAAATTTTGATGTTCAAGTTAATTCTCATGTAGAGTTTTAATAAATATGTAAAAGATGATTGAAGAGAAGATATTTGTATGTTTATATAAGTAACGAGCATGTCAATTATCGTACTCTTAGACGAATGGTATGTAGCTGCATGTATATGATATATTGGTGACACAAGTGAGATTCTCAATTAATGGTTGCTGTAATTATGTTACTTGTATATATCTCGTTCAAGTCAATTGTTATGTAAATATTAGGAGTTTAGCTTGCTTAGACTTTCATGTGACCGATTCTGCACTCAAAATTGATCGGTCAGACATTGTTGGTCCTGAGCTTTTATCCTTGCTTCGTGATTATTTCTTTGCCTGGCATGAAACAACTGACCTAAGTTGATCATTTTGATGACTGGAAATCATTTTAGGTTGTATCATTAACTCTTGTTGAATTGGACAGATCCCACAAAGAATAGGAAGATCATGTATATAAAATATTATCTATACTTAGTAGATGCGGTTTTTATTGCTTTTCTAATAAGGTCGACAATCAAGATTATTGTAGATGAAATACCCTATATAGTAGATATTATGAACGATATAAGAAAGGTGAAGCTACATTTGTTGAGGTAGCGTCCCTTATAGCAGTTATCATAATCATCACATTAGTTTTTCTTAGGGGAGCGATTGTCCATGGGTATGTCTTGATATCCCAAATTATGATGGATCGCAGTTGGAGTCAGAAGGTGATATCAGAAAGTGAGGTTTACAGTTATGTGAACTCTTCTTCTTCTCATGATTAAGAATTTCAGTTACGAAAGATAGAGAAAAGTAATATTTTATACTTTTTCCTTATTTTTGTCAAGAATATTAGATTTGATTTCGTGCTTCATCGTTGTATCACTAGAGTTGGAATAATTAATTTTTTCTTAAAGGTTTGCTTCATTATTATTTTTTTGTTAAATTGAGAAATTTAATTAAGAAAACAATGCAAGTTACAACTGCACAAGTCAAAAGGCTAATCATATTGTATACATTGCTCTTAATTTCCTGGAATTGTTATTCAAATAGCTCACTCTGACTCAATTTGATATTTGTGTTTAAAACAAGGGAAATTTGTTTGATTAATCAACCAAGTGTATTAGAATAAATATATTGTAATAAATAAATATAGTCAATGTAAATCATGAAAATCAAACAAGAATTGATGCAAAGTTACATTTTTAAGAAGGGGTATACTTAAATAAATATTCAAAAATTTTGGGAGAGAAAGATCTCGAAAGAACGGTAGTATACGACGTTAGAGCAGACTTGAAAGAATGATAATACATAGGCTTATGCATGAATGGAAGGAGCAGGACAAGGAGAGGAATATGTGAATAAGATGAAATTAAACAAATGTTGCACATCAATAAGAGGGGAAAATGTGACCTATAAAACCACCAAACCTTTCACATTCACTCACATCATGGCTGCAAGTTAAGCGGCTATAGTACCTAAAGATTACATTTGAAATGTCAAAATGTTGTTGTGTTGACCATCATTAGACAGGCAGTATTAGCATCATAGTACAAAGGATAGGATTCCTTGCTTCAAACATAAAGCATCATAATTTATTGCACCCACTTAATTAAAACCAAAAAACAAATTGTGACATGTTACAAATGCCTTAAAGTTGGAAATCCATATATTTATTGAACAAAGGTACAAATACCTTAACGTTGGAAATCCCCTATCAACACCTAAGCACAATCGCCATGACCATGAAAATCGTGAGTGCCGGATTCACGTAACGAAGTGTTAGTGATAACTTAGCCATGACCATGAAAACCGTGAGTGCCGGATTCACGTAACGAAGTGTTAGTGATAACTTAGATGCTGAGCTTTAACAATAACCCTTCATGATAAAAAAATCAAAAGTTAAGGCAAGGGGTGTTGTGCTTGAGGGAGGAAGTGAATGATAGAGAAAAGAGAACTCGAAATAAGCATTGGTAACAACACTAGCATAAACAGTGACAAAAGTATGAAACCAACAAGATGAGCAATATGACCCCCTGAACATTGGAGGATATCTTGGAAAAGCCAACAACAGAACTGGCCATTGATAGTTCCATTACTAAGAATAACTGTGGTTTCGCACCAACAATCACCACCCAGACCACTGTTTCTAACCTGGGAAACCACCTTTTCACCTCAGAGATTATGGCAACCCCTTTGCCACCTAACTTCAAAATCCTTTCTCACATTGAACAGTATGATAGAACAATGACCCTCAGGACCACCTCAAGTCCTTTAAGGCAGTTATGTTATTATCTAGTGCCCTAGATGTTATAATGTGTTGGGCTTTCTCAACCACCTTAAAGAAAACAACCTTGAGATGGTTTAGCTCTCTGGCCCTTAGATCAATTCCATGATTTTGACAACTAGCTGAGGCCTTTCTGACCCATTTCACCACGAGTAAAACACACAAGAAAACCTTTGCCTTCTTTATCAACCGTGCATAGGGTGAAAAAGAAAGCCTAAAAGATTTCCTTGCCCATTTCAACTGTATCACCCTAGAAATAAAAGATTTATCCAATAGAATTGTCATCCTTGCAATAGTTACTAGCTGCCAATATTGTGACTTTTCATAATCACTGGCAAGATGCCCAATGACCACAATAGTCAAACTCTTGCAATGTTGACAAGTTCATCAATGGGGAAAAGGTCGAGCAAGTCAAGAAAAATAACAAGATGCAAGGCCAACCCAGGTAGTTCCCTCCTTGACCTCAACCAAAAAATGAAGAAAGATGAATCTAGGCCCGAAAGTAGTTACTGCCAAGAATGAATTAGCACAATTATTTATCTTTGATGGCCTCGAGGGCTTACATAATCGAAGACATCAATGTCACCTAATTGATGCAATGATTGGAAAGTCAAAAATGTTTTGGCTTAATAGATAATAGTAAGTATTGTAAATTCCATAGGGATTACAATTATAACAAAGAGGAATGCATCACATTGAAGGACGAAATAATAGACTTTTTCAGGAGAGGGCTGCTAGACTTTAACCTCTATAAGGGTAAGAGAGATCTTGTTGAAGGAAGGCCAAGATGACGATAGGATAGAGGGTAGAATGATAGAAGAGATAACAAAGATCAAACACGAGATAAGGCATAAAAAAGAAGGCCACCGTCTAATAAAGTTGAATGACCCCCTATTGATTTGTGCAATGAAGGTAAAAGTTGAATAATTTACATGTCGAGGATTGTCCTCTAAAGCAAGGAAAAAGACGATTTGAGAGGTCCTAAATGTAGATGCCAATAAAAGGGTGAAGACTATGACAATATCATTAAAGACCATGATAACCTTGTGGTCATAATTGCAGCAATCCACAATTTGATGGTGAAGAGGATTTTGGTTGATTAGGAGAGCTCAGTAGATATTTTTTATAAGCATGCCCTTAAGGCACTGATAATCCCCCATCATCAATTTACCCTATATAATGGCTCTCTTATTAGTTTTTCACTAAGCAGATTGGAAGGAACCTAGAAATCTACGTCAATAACATGCTTGTAAAGTTAGTCGGGCATGACCACCATATAATGAACCCGTTGGAAACATTCACAACTCCAAAGAGAGACAACATGAGAATTAACCCTAACAAGTGTGCTTCTGATGTGTCTACAGGTAAGTTTTTGGGCTTTATGATCACACCACTACAACATTTCTGGCCTTTGGCAACACTTAACTTAGCAATAGTCAAAAACTGTTGCCTATAACTACAATAGGCAACAGTTTTTTGTATTGTTGCTTTTGTTCATAATTTTAGGCAACAATTATTTAAAATCGTTGCCATAAATACAATAGACAATTCTTTTTTAAGTGTTACAAAATTTTGAGTAATAGGCAACACTTAAATTGTAATGCCAAATAAATTTTTTTACAAAAATTTTATAACATTTAATTTGACTATTTTTTTAATTTTATAACTTTTCCCTTTGTCCTTTTGTTAAAATACTTTTCTTGTGCATTCTATCCTTCCCTCCAACATTTTTCTCCTTTTCCTTCTCTGCTCTCCCGCACGCCAACCTCTGATTTTGCTTCTATTTCTGCTTGTGATTGTGTTGCTGCTTGTTCTGCTACTGCTTCTACTTCTGCTAGTGCTGCATCTGCCTCTGCTTCTACTACATCTGCTTCTACTTCTGCTATTTCTACTTGTGGTGCTGCTCAATCCTTCTGGGTGCGATTCTGCTTCTGCTTCTTCTTATTGTGCTTCTACTTGCCAAGTTCTCCAGTATATATTGAGCTAGCAATCCAGCCCACATCAAAAAATGTCGAGGTAAGTATTTTATTTCATATTTGGTTGAATCTTCTACTTTGTGAACTTTATTTTAATGATAATTGAGAGAGTGCCATTGGGCTTTCATGACTTTCAATGAAATTAGAACCAATAAAAACACAATTTGATGATATTTGATTTCATGAAATTAGATGAATTAGAGATAGACCTATTTATAAGCACAGAACTGCTCATAGTTGAGGATAGGGCGGTGTAGTTTTGGATTGTGAATCGATTTAGGAATCGATTCACATTTGAATTTTCACATATAAATGCATCAACGAACTAATTACAAAATCAATTCATATATATGTTTCGTCGTCATAAATCGATTCGGTAATCAATTCGCAAGGAGATGTGTTCGACCTTCTAGATCGAAAGTTTAGAAACTTTAAGCAATCGATTCATTTTTAATGAATCAGTTCTTGAATAGATTCATATGAGGCTGTCTGCTAGAATTCCTCACTGAAGGTTTAGAAACTTCTGTGAATCGATTCATTAGCATTTTTTTTTTCATTTAATGATCTGATATGATTATTTTGTCTTGTTACTTTGTTTTATTTTCTCACTAGACTAAAGTATGTCACAAAGGATTGGATGGATTTTCCAAGGCATAGCAAAGACTACATTGATGGTATTAAATTTTTCTTGAATTTTGTTTTCACTAGAGGAAAACCACAAGGAGGTGAGATTTCATGCCCTTGTGCTATTTGCGATAATGGCAAATGGGAAAAGAGAGATGTA
>JANHAO010001059.1:0-35319 GCA_026873985.1 Saraca asoca
GTTTTATTTACTGTTATCAAATATGCCTGCTGGATGCAGTTATCTTAAATTCTGATTGGAAAAACTGAAATAACTATCCTCCCCCTCCCCCCCCCCCCCCCCCCCCCAAAAAAAAAAGTACATAACTACTTGTCCTCTTTGCCTGGAGTCACTCCTCAGTCAATGACAGGCCTATCTTTTTGTATATTTTATTAAGTTTATTACAAGAAAACAAGATCTGTGTAATTATATTTTCCCGAGATTTGTGTACTTTGTTTTCTGATTCCATTTTCTTCATTGTTATTATTATTGTAGCCCCAAAGGACCAACTTTTAATCTATTATTACTACCCCATCTTTATGCTCATTACTTAGTTTTATGTTTCACGACATGGCTGGTAGAGTTTTGTATTATGCTGTATAATTAGAATTCTTTATGAGCTCCACTTAAATTCTGTTATATTTATACATAACTTAAGCTGTAAAGAGAAGGTCAAAAAATGGTTTTATTATATTTCCAGTATGCCCCCTTTTCAGTATTAATCCTGGCATTAATTAAGCAAAAGAGAAAAGACAGGGCCTGTCTTTTTCAAACAATGATCATAGTTTCTGTCTGGCTGGTAATGCTTGTTCACTGTGGAGAATCTTTCGGATCTCTTTCAGGCAGTTTTGATGCTACTTCTGGTCTATGGTTTTTCAGTGTGGAAGGGGAAGGACAAACATTAATTTCCTTCTCCCCATCATGTCTCTTTCTTTCCTGGATGACTCTAATTATACTTTCCTTGATTTTGCACAGGTTGAGGTGGAACGTATTGACATCGGGGAATCTGAGAATCTAGGTATTGAAAATATACTAACAATATTTCTGTAATGTCATTTTTTTTATTTTTTATAAAATTACTAGAGTAATTTCTTGTGGTATAATCCAGATAGAGAACATGTGGGATATAATTAACAGAATGGCTCGTGAGTTTTGTACTATGCACTGGCCATGCCTTCTTTTGGGTGCTTATCCATCATCATTCTTTATCTGTGATGATTTATGCTTTTATCATCTTCTGCTTAAGCATTTTCTTTACATGTTCTCCAACTTCTAAAAAAATGTACATGGTAGAGGTGTATTTGAGTGTAATATATGTACTAGCTTGAGTGGCAGAGTTGTAAATCACTTGTCCCTTTTAAGCTGTGTCAATATAACAGACATCAGTGTGAGACCTAATATCCATAATGATGCATGTTAATCCAGTTGAAAGGTTCTGTTTCTTTCTCTTCTCATGGTATTCAAAGCAAGTGAAAAGATCCTTTCCCAATTTTCTATCACCTCTGAATAGTGAGCCCCACTCTTGGGCTTCCATTCTTATCGGGTGGTCCCTTTTGGCTGGAAATATTTCTAGTCTTACCGTTATACTAAGAATTTGAGTACTACAGCCTCTTATATTTTGACAAGTCAGAAAACCACTTCCTTAATTTTAGTATTCACTCAACCATGATGTCAAAACATTTGAGTTGTCAAAATATAAGATACAATAATACTAAGATTACAGTACTATGGTAGAAGTAGAAATATTTCCCTTTTGGCCCTGTTTCTATTGCTCTTGGCTGGTGGGTTTTATTTATGTCTGCTGGTCGGCATCTTTCTGTTTTGGATTTTTATGCTGTTGCAACCTCTCTCCAGCAACTAAATTGCAGCCGTGTTAATTTTTCAGCCAAGTTTTGATGTAGCCATGACTCCCTTTTCTTTGCAGTCAGGATTCTTTGCTTGACTGCACCTGTAATCCAGCAATTCTACTGCCTGTTTCAAAGCTCTAGAACGTTTGATTTCCTGGATATTGTTTTCTTGCTGGTTTTATTGAGCATTTTGGATGATTATCATTAGAAGCTTCTCCATGTCAGTGTGCCCTTTACCAGTTTAAATTCCGACATTACCATTATTTTACCACAAGTATCCTATCTCATGAATGTTCTTTACTTTACAATAGGTTATAAAATTGTTCATGTAGTGGATGACTTACAAGATCAAGTGATGCTTATTATTGCCAAATACCTTAGCCATTAAATACATGATATGAGGCGAATTTGTAAGCATAATTTTCTGTGGCTTTAGAGGTTGATAATTCTTTTCTAATGTGCATATATACGGTCATAATATGTCCATCTTATGTGTGGCATATTTGTGTTTCATTGTTTGTACTGTGGTATTCCTCTTTAAAATATAGGTTTTCTTCTGCTGAGAAAAGAAAAAATTATTGTTGCGAGATGTTGTCACTGAATGATACAGGACTGCTCTTCATTCTTGTCAGTATTTATCCCCAATTGTTGAATGTCTGTGCTTTTCATTATTGTTAATATTCATGCCTGATTGATGACCCTCGATGATTTTGCATCAAGTAATGGGGAATTCTGGTCTTAAATGGTTTATACCTTTCTGATCTCAGAATTGTCTGTATTTCACAATTGCAGAAACAGTTTGCTATGGTTTTAAAGTCCATATTTTCTTTGATCAATTGTGAGGCTATAATTATGACAGGTGTCAAAGCTAGTAGTAAGGGGATGGCTGATCATCCAACCGAGCCACCGCCTACTACTTCTACTGGCTCACCAGGCCCTAAAAATGGAGTTGAGGAACATCACGACATAAGTATGGACGAACTTTTCGGAAGTGCTGAAGATTACAATACTGTTGAAGACAAAGATAATGTTGGATTTGACATCAATAGGCCACATCAAAATGACACTGATGATGAAATTGCTGATGTGGATGATAGTGGTGATGAAGTGGAGAAGGGACCTAATGCCGCGGAAGCTCTCAGAGCCCAGGTGAATGCTGAGGAGAGGGATGAGCAGACTTCTAGTTCTAGCAGCAGCAGTGGTAGTGGAAGCAGTGGAAGTGGAAGTGGTAGTGGGAGCAGCAGCAGCAGTGATAGTGATGGCAGCTATGAAGACTCGGTTAACTCAGTCTGAGAGTTTGTACAACTATTGCGTCCTTTTCCTTTTTATTTTCCAAATTAGTTCTAGACAAAATTATAAAATTAGGGGGTTTCTACCATAATCATGTGTTATGATTCTCTACCATACTCGAGTTGTGACTATTTTAAATGATATTAGTAATTTAAAAAAGGACAAATTACACTTATCTCCTGATATGTAGTGTAATTACGCCTACACTTCTTTTACTTTCAAAAATATATACCAACCTCCCCTTTTATATATACTTACCTCATTTTTTTCTTTAATTTAGACATACACTCACATTTTCTACTCAAATAAAATAAGTGAGGTGAGTTTATATTTCTAAAAACAGAAGAGGTGAGTGTAATTATATTAAATCCCAAAGGATGTAAGTCTAATTTGTTTTTTAAAAAAATTTCGTAAATAACTCAAGTAAAACAGGTTAATAATTGTGGTCAGTAATAGTAATTTAGTAGTGGTTTATATCTAATCACATTGTGGTGGTAGCCTATGACTACTTAAGTGAGAGATGAAGAAACTAGTAGGCAATTATCCTAAAATCTAAGATCTCTCCAAGTCCTTGATGAGTGAAAAGAATAATTAGTCACTGGCCACCACCATGAGGTCAAAGCATGTAAACTACAATTAGAGATTGTTAAAATACTAATACTGACCCATCTTATTGAATTTGTTAACGAAATTTATCTGAGTTACTAATATAGTTAAATATGATTATTACTAGAGTATGCTGGAGTAACAAAAGCTGAGAATATCATAGAACCTCCCATAAAATGTATCTGATGTGATTATATCTTTGCTGGGATGATGAATGATATGTTATATATGATTTGTTTATATAATCATTTTTATTATTGGAATACATTGACATTAAACGTGTAAAGCAAGATTTTAGGGTTTGGAAGACATCCTCTTCACATCCTTGGTTTGAAAAATTGTTGTCATCACAATGGGTTACAATTAAAATGTAGTTCCACAGAAAATGGATGTAAATGCAGCTTCAGGAATGATAAACGCTGGATCTTTTTTGTGGAGTAAGTATATTTTCTTATCCCCAAAGAAAAGAGACATATTCAATGGTATCTACAATAACGTGAATTTTTACAAAACTCTTTTGTTTGATTAAGATGATAAATAAAATTACAAGCATCAATTAATAATTACAATATATTAAATATTTAACTAAAGTGAAATGAAAATAACAATTACATAAAATAGTTGAGTAAACTAATTTGTTATTATTCATAATAGTTGGGTAAGCTAATTTATAATATTCTTTACTTTAAACTACAAGCAAATTAAAAAATTTGGCTGGAATAATAGTTTCTGTTATAAAGTAATTATTAATCGTGGTTGAATAGGTTTTAAATTGTAAAAATATTAATGTATATCAATATGTGCATAGAAGGCACAAATTTAGTTGGTGTGTATATATATATATATATATATAGCAAATATCTATTTTTTATTTATATATATAAATTATAATATATTCAAATATAGAAAAATAATTATCATATTTTTACATAATTGGTATAATTGTATTCTTCATAAATATGTGGGAATATTATATTTTTTTAATTTGATAAAATTATTACACTAATATTACAAATTAGCTAAATTTATCATTTAATTTTTTTTTCATCTATTCAAAAGTATTATCTTAATATATTAATTCTTAGGTAAAACTTATTTATAAATTATTTTGTTTAAAAATTTAAATTAACTATTTTATATCAAAAAGATTTAATTATTTAATTAATAAGAGTGCATATATTATCATAACTAATATATTATTTTGAAAAATATATTTTTTATGAAATTTTTAGAAATATTTTAAATTAAAATTGTGAGAAGTACTCAAAAGTTATAAAAATTTTAAAAAGAAACTATGAAATATTAAATTTATTATTTAATATTTAAAGATAATATAAAAATTTAAAGAGAGAGAACTTTTAAATAGACATTATCTACTAAATTATAATTAGATATTACTAATGTATTGATAAGTATTTTATTTTTATATAAATATAATTATTTACTTATATATAAATTATTTAATACACAAAAATAATTTAAATTGAATATATTAATGAATTTGGACTGAAAATATCATGTCAATAATTTTATTAAATATTTTTTAAAATAGATAATTTTCATAAAGAATGAAAATATATAACATTTATCAAAATAGTGTACAATTTAAAATTTAGAGAATATATTATTAAAATTATTTAAATTTTAAATTATGCAACTCACTGCAATTAACACTTCTTCTACTTTTGGAAGACCTTGAGTTAGATCACCAATATTTAAACTTATACCATCAAATTCTAAATTAAAAATTATTTCAATAATATTAAAATAGATATCAAAATTATATTAGTGAAATAAATAAATATTTTAAATGTTAAAAATTATTTACAAAATATTATTTGATAATTAAAAAAATTAATTTAATAATTTAATATTAGTAAAATTAAAAATTTGTTGTAGATAATTTAAATAAATAATTTATTATTAAAATAGATAAATGTAAAAGTTCTATTCATGATTTGAATTGAAACAAAGAAGGAAAAATTAAAAGAAAATTAAAAATTCTTCTCATTTAACATTTTTTAAAAAATGGAAGACACTTATTGATAATATTTACTTATTAATAATATTTAGATGATGGTGATTACCATGACTTTTATAATATTAGAAATATACATATATATAAATATTTTTGTTTCCATTTGATTATTTAAGGGTAAAAAGAAAGTGTATATTTAAAAAAATTATATATTAAAATACAAGTTTAAATAAATTAATAATTAATTTTAAAAAAATGTCCTTCAATGTAATTGTAAGTCTTTCTATCTTTTTCTCTTCCAATCCCACTCAAGTACCGATTTATCATAGTGTTAAACTTTCACAATTAAATTGATTTAAACCATATATTAATTGATTTAGTACAAGTCTTTTATTTATCTTGCAAATAATTACACCATCAACCTTTCTTTCATTAAATTTGAGTGACAAATATATTGATTCACCATAAATATTTTAATCAAATGATAGTTATCTTGATGAACATTGAATGAAGGGAGAGGAACAAAGGAAAAAAATCAAAGGATACTCATCATGTATTATGAATTAGTTTTTAATTTGGATAGTGTTGTCACATATCAATTGATTGTCCACGTTACAAGAAATCTCACGATTTCTAACAAAAAAACCTTCTCTTTAAAAGATACGCATTAGAAAAAAAATTCAACAGAATGTTCCATCAGATTTTTTTGATGAATATATAACCAATCAAAAATTTAATTTATCCTACAAGAAATCTCACAGTTTTCAATGAAAAACTATCCTTAGAGAAACACGTTTCAGAAATAATTTTCTGATAATATATTTTGTCTGATTTTTTGATAGATATATGATTAGTCAGAAATTTAATTTTTAAGATTTTATCAAAAAATCTGTCAAAAATTAAAAATAATATTTTTATGATAATTTGTCAAAGATCCATTGCAAATTTGCTCTTTTTTTTAAAAAAAAAAAAATTGGTACATAATGAAGAAATTGTATTTAATAAAAATATTAAAAATATAAATAATAATAGGTATATTAAATCTATCAAATAATCTAAAAAAAAATACAATGAAATGACTCAATCAAAATGAAAATTTAATCCCTCATTCTCGTGGGCATATGTGACATCAGGCTGCTGCTGCTTATCGTGTGGTTGAGGATGAGGGAGGGTGGGCTTAGTTGGCTATGTTTGGTACTGCGGGGGCTGCGACTGCCATCCATTAGATTCTGATGGTGGCTGCATGTATAGTCTCACTACAGTCTGGTTGAGGTGGGGGTGTTTGGAAATCGTATTGCTGGACATAAGGCTTAGGCGACGACTACTGCTGGCTCATCTTTTATTGTGTCTGTGGCTCCTGTACTTATTGCTACAAACCACTAATAATATGCACCAGTGTATTTTTCTGTGTCCCTGACATTACACTTAAGAATATCTTTAATGGTGTAACCTATTGGAGTTGCTTAACTTCTCTTTTTATACATCTCACCATATCATATAATTATTTTTTATTTTATACTATTTTAAGCAACTCTCAATTCTAATGATGTAATTCTAAAAAATTCATCAAATAGGTTCCATAAGTTACTCCACATCTTTATACTTTATTTATGTTTATTTTTATTTCAACTTAAAATATTAACTCATTTATATTTTAATTTTGAAATAATAAATACATAAAAAAATTTAAAATATATTAAAAATATAATAAATTTATTTCATTCCCCCTCTCACAAGGAAGAGGTCACCCTTCCTCACTGGGCGGTATGCCTCCCGAAAACATGTTGCAAAAATCAAGTAATTATACAATTCCAGAAGTAGAAGTTAGCAATGAGTATATAATGCTTCTAATCAATATGAATACTAACACAATTATAGTGTGGTAATACTATGTCCTGCTACAATTTAACTTCAACAACTTGTTGATACTCTATTTCCGCCTCCTTGTAGCAAAGTAAACTATATTTCTATGGCCTACTACTTGTCGAATTCGAGAGGGAGCAAGTCGACGAGTGCAGGGGAGAAGAAGGGTTACAGCGGTGGTGGCTTGCAAACTTTGATGAATTAAAGAGTATGGCTTCGGCTACAGCCAACGCCATTAATGGCGAAAGTAGAGCAGGAAGGATAAGCAGAGTTTCAGATAAGAAATTATTATTTTATACTTAAGAAATCGTTGCTTGTATAAGCAACTCTAATTACACATGGATGCCAACTAGAATTCCTCCATTGGTGATACTCTTAGTAGCTCAGTTTTTAAGTTTAAGAATGAGCAAAACAACTCCCGTTGGAGATGCTCTAAGTGACTTGCAACGATTGATGAGATTATCCTGACTAATGTCTCGGACTCCTTATTATTGTGTCTACATCAACAATAGTTGTGGTGCTGCTCTCTATTGTGATTACGCTCTTAGTCCATCGTATCTTTATTAATTAATCTAATTCACTCTTATAATTTTTAAATCTAATTCAATATGCACTAAAAAAATATAATTAAAATTATAATTATGTAATTCCTGATAATTTAATTCTAAATCTATTTAATTGAACTTATAATTTTTAAATTTAATTCAATATGCATTAATAAAATGTAATTAAAAATTATAACTAAGTAATTCCTAATAATTCAATATTAAATCTAATTCAACATGCATTAAAAGAATATAATTAAAACTATAATTAGATAATTGCTAATAATTCATTCCTAAATCTTAATTAATTCAACCTGTAATTTCTAAATCCAATTTAAATGCATTAAAAGACATAATTACAACTATAATTAAGTAATTCCTAATAACTGAATTCTAAACTTAATTAATTCCACCTGTAATTTTTAAATTTAATTCAATGTGCATCAAAAAATGTAATTAAAATTATAATTAGATAATTCCTAATAATTCAATCGTAAATCTAATTCAACATTCATTAAAAAAAACTTGATTACAACTGTAATCAAGTAATTCTTAATAATTCAATCTTAAATCTAGTTCAACATATAATTTCTAAATCTAATGCAACATGCATTAAAAATATAGCAAATTAAAAATATAACAAAAACTATAAAGAGGTAATTCTTAATTATCTAATCCTAAATATAAATTAACCTACAATTTCTAAATCTAATTCAATTTTAAAATTTTGAAATCTAAGTCAAATCAACAAAAGAATCAATAAGAATATAAAACAATGCATTATCAATAATTTAACCGATTTGAAATTTTGAATTTTGCCTCAACAATTTAGGAATAAAGTTATACAATGATCAGAGAACTTGGGTGCACAATGGGATCTCAAAAATCATTGAAAGACAAAGTGAGGAGGGCAAGGTGCATTGGTTACAATATTTTCAAGTTTTCAATAGATTTTTTTTTTTTTTTTGGTAAAAAACCCATTGTACATTAAATTCTATTAGAAACATTGAAATTTTTTTTCAAAATCCATACCAATTTTTCGCTAAATCCGTACATAATTAATTATTTTCAACGTGTTTTTGAAAAATTTTCAGAGAAATTTCTGATAGATTTTTTTTTTTTCAATTGCAAATATGTGACTACTTGATTTTTTATGTTCATTTTTTATGCATTTTTCAACAGAAAAAATCCCTCGAAAGTGCTTGGAAATAACACAGTGCCACTTGAACCAACTCCAATGAATTATTTAACTTCCAAAATTGATTAAAAAAATTTAAATAACATATTTATAACCTATTAAATCATCAGCCTCCATCAATTAAGTTGACATTAGGTAAATACACTACATGTGAGAAAAAATGAAAAAGGCATTTCAACTTCACCATAAAAATTTACATAATGTTCAAATTTTGCTTCTTGTCTTCCTAAATACCATCACTGTCTGTCTCTGTGTCTATTTCCCACAACATGCCTTGTCTTTGTCTACTTTTTTAACCTGTCTCTTCTGATTTTTCCTGTGGTGTAAAGTGCTTGTATGTTGCCTTATGTAGTATAAAAGGTCTTATTTTTACTGCATGTTTGTTTTAAGTTTTGTTATAAGCTTGTCTACTTTATAACCGCGAAAATGTCAAGATACTGAGAGATGGAATCGTCAAACAGTAACTCTGACTCTGATGTTGATCTGGAGGCCATGTAGGAAGACATGAAAGAGGAGATTTTTACTAGAGCTCATCGTGGACCTATAGTGACATAAGATCCAGCTAGACTTGAAGCAACCAGAGAAAATAGGGAGAATTGCCTGGTTGGCTTCTTCATAGATGAACGTGCTTTTTACCCCAGACACCTGGTTACCAGAATAAGAAGGCAGACAGACAGGATGAGCCAAGTTGACAGGTTAATGAGGTAGACAGACAGAATAATGCAGTTAATGACCTTCGCCTACCATCTGTGGAGTTAGGCTCTGAGAATGATCACAGGTTGGGCAGTAGTTTCAATCTTAGGAAGGTCATCATGCTATTTTCATCACAAATGGCTTCCTCTTATTGGATCATGGTGTTGAATCAAGCAGGATTGCAGAGATCGAAAATCAAGCTTTTAACTTTAACATTGACATTGACTCAACTGGTTTTCAGATACAAACTTACCACTTTATACCTATCAGAATGAAGGACAGCACATG
This sequence comes from Saraca asoca, assembly GCA_026873985.1. Taxonomy (NCBI): domain Eukaryota; kingdom Viridiplantae; phylum Streptophyta; class Magnoliopsida; order Fabales; family Fabaceae; genus Saraca; species Saraca asoca. The sequence continues at coordinate 10,108 of JANHAO010001059.1, forward strand.
GTAGCTCTGAATCAAAGGATTATACAAGACCTAACACCTGTCTAACAATGGGATCCTAAGCTAGGCCAGCAGAGTTTGAATCGCATACTCAGAATGGATTTATGGTGCTCTTCCACCTGGACATGGACTAGGCATGTCCATGACTTATGCTGTGTTGGGCCAAGCAGCAGGTCTGTTTCCTTTCACTGGTCATTTTGTCTATAGGAGCCTGCTTTTCAGAACGAACTTGATTTTTCTCTCTGGGCCTAATGGACTTTATGTGCTAGAATCACTCAACTGGTATTTTATATTTCAATTATGGCTATTTTTTTGGTGTATCAGTTGTTCTAAACTCTTCAAGGCTTAATATATCAACTAATGCTGTAAGAATTACTGATATAACTTATGGACAAGACATAGAGGTATTTGAAGTCGTACCTCATTCTTAAACTGTGACTACTGAAATAGCTGAGAGCAATAGGCATAGAAGACAAGAGTTTCTGATGCCTTCATCTAAGAGGAGAAAACTAACAATTGAGGAGATGAATGATGCAAATAATATAGGTGACATAGAGGAATTAACTAATGTAAACAACATACAACATGATAATTTTGATGCCAAATCACACAATGTGCTGTTGGATTTTGAACCACAAACTCAATCTGAGGCCCAGCGTGGGGAACAGACTGTTGACCAGACAGAACAAGCGCTGATGGACGCCAAGTTGAAGCCCTTACACGAGAAATAAATTTTCAACAATTTACCTGTGTTTAAGGAAGCTGTCCCACAACAGCTTCCTCTGGCAGCATGAGGCTGATGGCTTGGAACTGTAGGGGTCTGGGCTGTACCCCTACTGTTTGCTGTACCCCTACAGTTCAAACATGTAAACAGCTCACTAGAAGGCATTCTCCAGACTTCTTATCTTTGACTAAAACGTTGTTACCAGTTTAAAGAGTATAGAAACTGCTAAGGCCAATGGCCTTTGATATGGTTTTTGGATTGGATGCTGATGGTCACAAAGGTGGAGTCATTTGGGCTTCGAGGGTGGGTTGCAGGTTGAGCCAATCCAGGTGTGTCAAAATTAGATCCATTTGAAAGTGAATCAACCACATGATCAAAGTGTACATCTGAAAAGAGCATATAGACTACCTAAATGTCACAAGCCGACTTTGTCAACTATTTGAGGGGGACAAATGTACTTGGTTTGATATGAAATTTTGTAGAAAAATCAAGAATTGTATGAAGATCTTGTGGCACAAATTTGGAAGAGATTTGACTTGTATATTATTTTTTCAATTTTTCCCCATTTTGGGAGTATTTTGATAATTTTGATTATGATTAGCTTGTTCAATGCTAGTAGAAAAGCATATGACCACATTCCTTGCATTTTTAGTTTCATGTTCATATAAGATGACATAAAATCTCCACTCGAAACTATAAAAAAAGATCTTATATTAACTCACAAAAAATGTGTCTACTTGTGCCATATGGCCATTGGCTCAAAATACATTTTAAGAGAAGTGTTCGCAACTTGTTGACGGCATATTGGGGCCTTATCGAATGCTTGTTCAAGGCTTGTTGGCACTAGTCTTGGGGATCTAGGAGTATATTAGCTTGGTGCCTCTCCTTACACACTTTAAATTATGTAATAAGACATATATCAATAAAAAGGAGTTGTCTTTCTCCCTATTCAATTGTCCCTTACCCATTGTGCACTACAGGCTACTTATGTGGGGTATTCTTAAGATTTGGTTGCTTCAATTTACTTGCTTATATTGCTTTCAGACATATTGTGCATAAGACTTTAGTTGTATGAGTGACAAAATCCATAATGCCCTGTCTATCTATCCAGGTATGGCTTGAGTTTGTTGGAAGGTTGGCATGTTGGCGAAGAGCAGTAAGCATGTGCTACATGATTTTGACTAGAGAGCTATAGACCTGTGATAATTGGTATCAGAGCTGGGTTGCTAGAGGGTAAATCAGGCGTCCATACATATTTGACTTCGCTCCAAGCACTAGTCTTATTAAGTGCCCAAGTTCGCGCAAAGCACTTAGAAAAACATGCAAGAAGGATGAGTAAGCAAGAAGACATGATGAGCAGAGTGGATCAACTAGTGAGTTGGGTGGTGAGAAAGAATTCTCATCATGTCAATGTGGACAATTAGATTAGATTCAATTTTTCCAAGCATATGAGGGTTATAAAAGGAAAGAACAGTCCTCAAACTCATGAAGAAACACTATCAAAGACTTGGCCATAAGGGGTAACAAGATGTTAAAGCAGATCTTAGGTAAAAAGTCAAGAATGTTGCAACTAAGGGAACGTTAGTAGTGCATCGAGTACAAGCATATGCAAAAGTTGGTGGGCTTGCAATACAACAAGGACGTTGATTATACACCCATTCATAGTAACATTTGAGGGAATACAAACCATTCAAAGGGATGTGAGAATTAAATGCCTATCTAGCAAGAGTGGACCTAGGAGAAGCCTTGGTCTTGCCAAAGGGCTTGGCCACATTCAAAGGGACAAGTTAACAACTGGTGGAGCCAGAGGGTGAAGCCCTTGGTCATGTAGGAGTGCATGGGCACACCAAAAGCAAAAGGTTGAAACATTTAGAAGGATGCATCGAACAGGCAAATCTAGTGAGAAAAGTCTAAGATTATGTCGAAGGGCATGATCATTCGAGGTAAGACAGTCTAAAGGGATCATTTGAGATGTTAGGGAGCTAGTGCATCATAGTCACAAGATGGAATTTGTGGCAATGACCTTGGAGCTTACATTTACTAATGCACAAGCATGTGATGCTTGAGTTAGAATGACAAATTATTCTATGCTTAACCCCTTCAAGCAAAAGTTAGGGAGCCATCAAAGGATGCACTTGAAGTAGGCTGTAATGGCCTAGACATCAAAGGATGTCAAACGAGAGGTGCTAGGGAGCACTAATCTTTATATAAGGGGTTATGAGGGCTATGACACAAGAGTGTATCCACTTTAAAATGCTAGCACTAGAAAGTACAAGCCTAAGAAAGTCATGAGGACCATGATGCTAGAGAGCATCCACTTCGAAATGGGTGTGATGGCCAAGATACTAGAGGGTATTGATTCAAAAAGGGCTAATGGATTTGATCGAAGGCCGTATGTGAAGGATTGTTGAATCCAACACGAGGAAACTTAGAACCAAGTGATTAGTCTTATGTCTTATATCACTATGCTTATGGAAGTAGCACATGCAAGCTATGAAGCTAATGAGCATTCAAGTTACAAAGGCAACAAAATTTGAGTTTTAGAGGAAGCTCACTAAAGTCTATGGCGGTAGCAAAATTTTTTATGGACCCAGCTCAAGGAAGCAAGCAAAAAGGAAGTTGAGGGAGGAGATAATAAGTGGTAGATTGAAGATTGTCTCAATGATATGTTAGGTTAAGTCCTTAAGTGGCATTGGCTCAAAGTGACAAGCTAGGAGCGGTCAAGAGGGAAGCTCAGAGAAATAGGCTGAAGACCCTCATGAAGAGTTTAAGGGAGTAACTCAAGGGGAATAGGTTGAAGACCTTCAAGGAAGCTATGTCAGTTTGACACATCAATGAAGACATTGACATTCATTAAGTGGGGGAAAATATCATAAGTCAACTTTGTGAATGATTTAAGAGGCAAACATACTTGATTTGACATGAAACTTTGTGAAAAAATCGAACCTTATATAGAGGCCTTATGGCTCAAATTTGGAAGTGATTCAACTTATGTACTAATTTCTAATTTTTCCCCATTTATTTTAGTAATTTTGAACGAGGTTCACTTGTCCAGTGCAAGTAGGAAAGTATATGACTGCATTCCTTGCAATTTTAGCTTCACATCTATATAAGATGGCACAAAATCTCCACTTGGAGCTATGAGAAAATGCTTTATGTCAACTCATAAAAAATATGTCTACTTATGTCATATGGTTATTGGGTCAAAATATTCTTTAGAGGGGAGTTTTAATAGCTTGTTGAAGGCTCATCAGGGGCACATTAAGGTCATATGTGCTTGTTTAGGGCTTATTGGCAATAATCTAGGGGATTTAGGAGTGTGTTAGCTTGGTGCCTCCTATATATACTATAAACTATGTAATAAGGCTCAAAATGCTCTTTAAAGGGGAGTATTAGTAGCTTATTGAGGGTTTATCAGGGGCACATTAAGGTCTTGTGTGCTTATTCGAGGCTTCTTAGCACTAGGCTAGGGGATTTAGGATTGTGTTAGCACTAGTCAACAGTTATCCCTTGCCCATTATGCATTAGAGGCTATTTATGTAGGGTGTCCTTGAAGTTCAATTGTTTGATTACTTTAGTGTACTTGCTTATGTTGCCTTCAGAGATGTTATGCATAAGACTTTGATTATATGGATGACAAAATCCTCGATGTCATTTATCTATCCAAGTGTGAATTGAGTTTGTTGGAAGACTGGCATGTTAGCTAATAGTGGCAAGCATATACCGCATTGTTTTAGCTAGAGAGCTACCAGCCTGTGACATTAAAGTAGCAAACAAGAGGTTTTTATAGTACTTCATTAAGGAATCCAATCAACAAATTACACTACCATAGCTTCTTCTGGGAGATTTCAATTAGGTATTGCATGTTGAGCATAAATATAGTTCCTGTTCATCTTTGGTGGGAGTAAAAGCTTTTTATGACAATTCATTAAAGTAGACATGGACAAACGATAGGGTAGGTGATGCTATTGTATGGGAAAAACTTGATCGAAGTTTTTTTAATAAAAAGTAGATGTTAATATATCCCTAATCTTAAGTCCAAAACCTTCCAATTGTTGCATCAGACCATATAGTCATTACCAATTTATCTCATTTTTATAAAAAGTAGTTTCAAAATATGTGGTGAATGAATGGTTCTTGCTTTAATATAGTTAATAAGGCTTGGACATGTTAATATTCTAGTTCACTAGTATTTTAATTAGTTAGTAAACTTAATAGAATTATAAGAGAGCTTATTAAATGGGATAAAGAATGCTTAGTGACAAATCTTCATCTCCAAGACCTATAAAAATTAGAACACAAGTAATCGGAATCTGGGCTCTGGAGAGCACTTTGACAGCTAAGTTAGTGACTTTGTAAGAAAAGGTAAAAGGAAAATAAGAATGAAATCCCCCATCAGGAGTGTATACATTGCTTTATATAGAGGAGTGGTGCATAAGCTGATGTTTTAGGGGTTAGGCTTGTTTAGCTATTTTCTAGGCTAGCCCACCAATCATAGCCTAGGACTTATCAATTTTGAAGTTGTGTCACTTTGGAAAGTTGCAAATTAAAATCTATAAACTATAATAAGAAATAGAAATACTACAAAGCTCTACATCATTGTTAAATCAGGATAAATAGAAATATGTCAAAGCTCAGTTAGAATATTACTTATATTGTCAAGAAGTTAACTGGGCATAGAAGGCCTGATAGTTATGGCTCTTAAATAGGAATAGAAATAATCAGTATTATCATACAGTGGTCACTCGTAGAAGAGCTAAGACCAAAATTGATAGGTAGGCTAAAAGATAAACATGGAATATGACAATCTGATATAGAGAGCTTGAACAGAATGACCATTAACTAGTTTCAGTCTATTTTTGTTACACCACAATTTTTTTCCTTCCTAACTTGGTTTGGAGGACTATGTTATTCCATAATTATCTCAACAACATATTAATGCTCTCTTGAAACCTTTCAGTGCTGAGAAAATCTAACAAATGATTTTTTTAGTTACACCCAAATAAGGCACCTAACCTAGATGGCTTCATAGTTAGGTCTTACCAAAATTTTTGGGACATTGTAAGAAAGGATCTCACCAATATGAACATGTTTTTTTTTTTCTACACAAGATATATTCTAAGGTACTTAAATCATACCAACATTTGTCTCATACCAAAAAGGAAATATTCAGGAGACTTTTAGTGACTTCCGGCCTATAAGTTTATGTGATGTCATTTGTAAATTTATCTCCAAGGCTTTAGCTCTCAAGTTCTAACCAATATTAGAGGATGTTATCTTCCCAAGCTAGAGTGCCTTTGTTAAGGGTAGGCTAATCTCTAGTAATATAATATTGGCAACTGAATTGTGTCAATATATGAGGAAGTGCAAAATTTACACATGGCACTTATTCTATCAAGCAAGGATACTATGTGTCATATTCACAATATAGTAGACACTTGCAACAGTCTAATTCATAATATTTAGATCTTTAAAACAAAATTTAAAGGAAGGATTAGGGTGGAGTGTCATTGTTTTTGGAAAATTGGGTTTACTTGATGGCCAGAATTTTTCAATATCATATGCATCCAATAAGACTAGTTGTATCTTAATGGCATTAAGAGCATTGCTTATGTCACCCCATTTAAGATATAAATCCATCTTGCAGCTTCAAAGGATCATGCATTATGTTTGACTTCTCATGTAGGTTTTACCAATCATATTAGAAGAGAGTTGCAAAATGTTTGGAAGGATATTTAGATGGCTAGTAAAAGTTTTGTAGTTGTTTAGTATTTTTTCCATCTCATGCCATGCCACCTCTTGTCAAAGATTATAGGGATTATAGGAATTATGGTTGTCTTAATGTAAATAGGTGATTTTTGTTTCCCATTTAGGTTAGCTTTGTTCAGGAAACAAAAAAAAAATCTAAATAATGGTAAACATCCTTAAGTAATGTGTTCATCAATTTAGTCAATGCATTAATATTCATAGAGAATTAATATATTTGATAACAATAATAAAAATAATTAAACTACAAACATTCAATGACAAATTTCAAATTAGTAATAGAAAAGTGAAAAGACATATCTCAACCTATAAATACTTGGTTACACACATTATATCAATGCAAAATTGACCACAAATTACTTTCCAATGTGTGCTTGAATATAGATAGGTTTTTAAACTCTAACTTTTAATCAACCATGCATATATTTCTATGACATATATCCAATATAGATATTTTCAATTTATACAAATACAATATAATGTTAGACATGTTTCAATATCTTCATGAACCTAAAAATAAGGAACAATGGGTAAAATAAGTGTAATTTGATCAAAATATGTGAAAATAATAAGTATTATTTTTAAAAGGCAAAAATATGTTTTTGGTCCTCTAACTTTTATTGATATTTCAATCTTATTTCCTAAGTTTTATTTGAAGTAAATTTATTCCCTAGCTTTAAAAAAATGTGTGATGTTACTCGACAAACTAACTTTGCCTGTTTTTTTTTTAATAGAGGTGCTTACATGACATTCAACTTGGCATCCTTTGTGGATAAAATATTTTGGATACCTAATGACATGATTTTCTTTTCTTTTCTTTTCCTTTCTTTTTTTTTTTATTTCTCTCTTGTCTTCCATTTTCTCAAAGTCTCTCTGTTTCTCTTGTACCCTTACCATTACCAATAAGCTCTTAACCATCATGCACTTAAGCGAGACCAACAATAGATAGTGATTGAACATTTCTAATAGTTCAGGCTTAAAGTGGGACTTGTTCTGATCAAGGCAGAGATGACAGGGAAGAATAGATGCTCATGGGTGGAGTTAGGTAAATTGATGTCAAGTTCTCTAAGTCTGACATCACTTATGCTATAATTTGACATTGGTTAGCAACAAAGACAGGTGCTAGGATGATGGGCAAAGAAGAGAAGTCCAATGAGAGAAGAAGAGATTGATAAAGAAGAAGGGACATGAGGAGAAAGAGAGATCAAGTGAGAAAGGAAAGAATGGAGAAGCTTTAGGAAGAGGTGTTTAACTAGGGAAGAAGAAAGGGAGAAAAGAAAAAAAAATCATGCAATTAAACATCAAAAATATTTTAGTCACATATAATGCTAAATTGGATACAACATAGGCACCTCCATTAAAAAATCAAATGGAGTTAGAATACATAGTAACTTTTCACATTTTCAAAAGTAAAAGGGCAAATTTGCGTCAAATAAAATTTAAGAGAATAAGATTGAAACTTTAATAAAAGTTTAAGGACCAAAAGTTTATATTTACCTTTTTAAAAATTTATTTATATGTATGCAGGAGACAACTTCCTTTTATGTAACTTAAAAAAAATAATTGCATTGAAAATGAAAAAGTTTGCACTTTAAACATATGCTTTCCAACAAAATTCATTTATAATAAAAAAATATTAAACTGGATTCCAAAAAAAAATTGGGGACATGCATTGGAAGCATAGTTTACATCCATCATTCATAGAATATTTTAGTTGAAAATGGATTTTAAATGAGCATTATTAGTCCAAAAGAAAGAACTTCATAGCTATTCTCCATAATTTTGATAACAATTTCTATGTTGTAGTTATTATTCTTGCACTCTTCTTTACATATTAAGAAAAATATAAATGATGTGTTGTACAATTAAAAAAACAAATAAAACCAATACTTTAATTACTCTGGTATAATGCAAGGATATAGAACCGACATATATTAAAAGGAAGGTATATATATTTCTTTTGTTATCAAAAAATGTAGTTAATAATAATTACGTAAAATTTTCTTTTAAAATTTAAAATAATGAATATAATTAATAATAATTTAGCTAATAAATAGACTTATTTTTATTAATATAATGAGATTTATAAATTCTTATTTGAATGTATACATGTGACAGATACATATATAATTTCAAGTTTGTTTTCATTTTAAAATAATGCCTATTAAATCATAAAATTTTATTCTTTTGACAGTTATGTAAATCCAATTTGTGGTTTTTTTTTCTATCTTGATATTGATTGTCTCTTTTGTTTTAGTTTTTTCTTTTTACACATCATTCAACTTTTTTAGGATGTTATAAAACAAAAAACGTTTTTCAACAGACACTACAAAAAAAGGTGCCTTTAACGAAGGTTCAATAGCGACAGTTTGTCTAAACCACCGCTAAAGACATCACTATTAAAAAAGACATTCTTTTCGGTGGTTTTCTAGTGGAGGTTGTAAACAACCACTGCTAAAAACACAGAGGTTGTAGAAACTCCATTTACTTTGCGATGCTTTTGTACTTGGATAATTTTGAGACTTTTCTACAACTCATAAAACCCTTTCACTTTCTTTCTTCCTTCCTTTTCCCTTGCCCTTGCACATTCTCTTCTCTCAAAGTGAGTGTCTTTCTCCACTCATAATGCCACCATGGGAGATGTTACTGATGCTGGCATGGATGCTATCTAGTGCTGCCTCTTGTTCAAAGATGAGTAAGTTCTATTTTTCACATTTTTTTCTCTTATGATTTTTTTTAAGTTGGCTGAGGAAAACTTGTTTTGCAATAATGCAAAGGTCTCAAATTTTTGCTTTTATCAACTGAATTTGCTTGCCTATGCTCTTCCTCGCTTCTAAAAACCTCTCTATTAAGCCATTCAATCCTTCCATTCCCCAATCCTATAGGCATTGCTTTTACCCCTCTTTCTTTAATCTGATTTCTTTGAAAATGAAAATGGTTTTGTGTATTGTTCTATATTTGAAGACATAGGCAAACCATGTTGATGAGAAAAAGCTTCATAATGGTAGGATGAAAAAAGAAAATATAAAAAAAAAGTTTTGATTTGTTAGGTGTAGAGGCATAGAGAAGGAGGAAGTGTTCCAAGGTAATCACAAAATTTGAGATCTATTTGGGTCATGGAAAAGCTAAGTTTATGCCTATCAATTTGAATTTTTTCTATGGTTGAAATGTAGTGATGGCTCTCTAATATTAAGGAAGAAGAAATAGTTTGTTGAGCCTATTTAGAAGGTGAATCTTTTTTTTTTATCTTTTTTCTTCTCTGTCAGGAATCTTTGCACGCAAAAATGCTCATCGATTTACCAATGGAACAGAAAAGATTCTTAAACTCCACAACATGAATGAGTTTCTTAATTACTGTCATGTGTAGGTAGAATAATACATTTACTCATGAGCATTTTCTATAGGTTGTAAAAAAAAAATTACACACCCACTTTTGATATTTTCTTATCTTTTCTTTTATTTTTATTCTTACATTTTTTAAATAAAAATTAAATTTAAAAATGTGTGTGGTTGGATTGGATTTGAAACAGTATTATTTTACATTGAGATTTTTTTTATATATTTATTAATGTGTGTGGTTGGGGCACTCTTGGATCTGCAATAGCCTATGATGTATTAGCTTAGGGTGTTGCTTTGCCTCAAATGGCTTATGTTGTTGGTTGGTCTAAAGAACAGTGGAAGGGTTTCTCATGGTTAGCCTTTAAAGATCTTCGGGCCTTTGTGAAATTGTCCATTGCTTCAACTATTATGCTTTACCTTGAAGTTTGGTATATGATGACCATAATTGTTCTCATTGGTAAACTTGATAATCTGATTATTTTTGTTAGATCTCTCTAAATATGGTAAGATCATGTACAAACCCTAAAAATTCTTTTTTTTTTTGATAAAATAATAGCTTGTTAGTCATGAAGTTTTCTTTTTATAGTAAGAAGATGAGATTCTTGCTTGAATCCCTTCACTAGATCCTTGATTTGTAAAACAAATTGCCTCTAAAAATGATAGCTTGCAAAATGTTGCTTTGTCAAAGTAGTCCTAAAATCCTAACTCAGCATTGGTCTTTCATTCCTCTTTCAACATGAATTTAAATGGATGGAAAGGCATGTTGTTCATAGGGATCAATGTAGCTATCAGGTAATACAATTCTCATTCTTGTTTAGCTTTTTTTACTATTTTTTTGGAATTATAATAAAAAAAACTATATTCAATTCATTTGAAAATAGGTTGAATTGTAGTTTTTTTTTTATGATTTCAAACAAGGATCTTCATTTGTTGCACTTTACAAATCACAAAGATTTTAATTTCTTTTTCATCTTAGTTTAAGAGTTTCCAATGAGCTTGGATCAAGACACCCAAGAGCTGCAAAGTATGCTATCATTGTCACAATTATAAAGTCCCTTATCATAGGGCTCTTATGTGCAGTGATTGTTGTGACTACAAAAGATTATTTTACCATCATCTTCACTGATAGTATAGGAATGCAAAGAGTAGTTCCAAAGTTAGTAACCTTTATTGGTGCAATCATGATTTTGAATAATGTGAAACAAGTTATATCATTTAATAGATTAACAATCAAATATATAAGATGCAATCCAAGTTATTTTAGGTATTGCTATAGGAAGAGGCTGGCAAGCTTTGGTAGCTTACATCAAGTTGCTCAAAAATGGTAGTTTGCGAATCGAAGCTCTTCTGATGGGATGGAGCTTTTTTGTTTTCTTTCTAGCTTTTTGGTACATTGAAAGTAGGTATGGAACATTTAGGATCCCTTGATCCTTTTTTAACAAGGTGCAAAATTTTTGCTTGCTTTTTTATTTTTGTAAATTCCATTATTTTTTCTTAAATTTACACCAGATTTAGTATGGGTTAAATATATAAGCCTACATGGCCTCTTGCAAGTTCTAGCAATTGGTGCTCATTGGAACTCTAGAAGTAATCTTGTATTTGGATTTGTCTTGTTGCTATTTGAATAATGTTATTTATAGTTGTTGAAGAGTCATTAATGGTTTATTTGATAATCGAGACAATGAAAGGAAAAAGAAGGGCATTTTTCCCTTTTTTAGGTGAATTATACATAAATCTTGAACTACTAATAGAGATTAAAATTTTTAGAAATGCTGAGGGCGGTGAAGCATAAGAGTGCAAAGATACCAAATTTCTAAACTTAGTTCTATATCACTTTAATGAATAGGATTCAACCATTGGCCTTCAGGAGGGTAAGTTGATTTAGTTTAAATAGATGCATATATAAGCAGCTCTCTTTTTGTTTGCTATTCTAAATTCATGTTCTCATTGTTGTGATTTCAATTTCTTAGTTTTCTATTAAACTAATATCTTTTGTGTAGAATACTTTAGACTGCTATGTTGTTTCAGTGACTAGATTATTTTAAAGGTTCATTGGTCTGATAGAATGATGTTAGCTTTGATAGGATCAGAAATGCTTGATAGATTCTAGATGACTTGATTAAAGTGAAATGTCATAAATTTATAATGGTTGAATAGCTTTACCCTGACATGTTGAACTTTTGGTGTAAAAGGAAACTCATCATTTACTTTGAGAAGCCCAATTTTAGTGATAAGATTCATACTATTTAAACTTTAGAATTACCTGTAGTAGGACTTGCATTGGATATAATTCAAAATAGGTCTATGAAGAATTAATATGCAGGATTAGTCATTAGTGTTATTGTGTCAGAATTTTAAAAAGCATTTGGGATGGAAAAATATAAAATTATAGTGCATGGATCGAACAATTAACAACTATCATCCATACTAGAACTACAATGAACAACATGATCTCTTTAGTTAAAATGCTTGTTCATCCTTGAAATTGAATTCTATTTTTGTTTGAACAATGATATTGTAAATTGGTGATATCCTTCTTTTAAGTAAGTCAATGACAGCTTAAATTTCCACCTCTAGATAATATTGTGCACTATTTAGGCTAAAGGAAAAATCTGAAATTATTTTTTAGACTAACAATATTATGCTTTCCACCTCTAGATATCATTTTGCACTTGAACCTTCTCTTTTCTGGAATGTATTGCTTGTTGTCTAGGTATAGGTAGACTTGAACAGTCATGATCTAAGGCTCCAGTAGAGTAGACTAAATCTAAATAATATTAAAATCATGACAAAGAGATACATGTGTTCAAATTATGAAAAGAGATACATGTATCATGTGTATTGATAAATATAATCCATATGTTATCATTTTACTATTAAAATGGAAAACTGAGGAATAGAATGTTGGTGATCTTTACAAACTAAATAGGCGTTAATAGTAGTCTGCTATTGGTGTGATACACTCTCTTGCCTAAAGTATTTTAAATCTTGAAATATATCAATGCATATTATTAACACATGGGATTGTTACTAGATATTTAGTGAACTATCTGCATGAGGTAATCCTAACCCATGCCCTTTTTATATGAGAATTATAGTATTTAGATGACTTCTGAAAATTGATTTTTATTTTCAAACATTGAATTATTGTAATATGAATTTTCAGTTAGGTCTTATGGAACAGAGGGCAGAAGAAAACATGGTCCGCAAGTTTCTCCAAATGACAAGATTTATGAATTCATTCTTTTTCGAGGGAATGACATCACGATAGTTAAAGAATAATTTAATTGTGCATCTATGTTTCTATGACACTTTTTCAGTTAATTATGAGACCAAATACTATTAAGAAAAAGAAGTGTAACATTCCTGCTTTATTGTTATTTATTGGAATATTATTATAATTTATGAAGAATTTGTAATTGTAGATTAAGGTTTTAAATCCTTTTCTTCATTCATTAGTATGTTATTTATGTGATAGGAAGATATCTTCCTTTACTGTTCACTATTCACCTGTTTCAGTTGCAGTTTCCCCAAGTTTTGGAATATAATTAATGTTTTTTTAAAAAAAAATTCTAGAAAATTGTCACTAAATATAGCGAAAATCATTGCAAAAAGTAATATTTTTTTAAAAAAATTTTGTATAGTCACCGCTAAATGCAGAAGAAACTGTTGCAAAAAATAAATTTGTTTTTAAATTTCTAGAAAGTCACCACTAATACAGTGAAAACTGCCATAAAAAGTAATAATTTTTATTAAAAAAAATTTGTATAACCGTTGATAAATGCAGAAGAAACTATTGCAAAAAGTAAATTTTTTTAAAAAAATTTCTAGAAAATCGCTATCAAATGCAGTGAAAATTACTGCAAAAAATAATATATTTTTTTAAAAAAATTCTCTATAACCGCTCCTATATGTAGAGAAAATCATCGCAAAAAATAATTTTTTTTAAAATTTTTAGAAAACTGCCACTAAATATAGCAAAAACCGTCACAAAAAATAATATATATATTTTTTGAAAAAATTCTGTATAATCACTGCTAAATGCAAAGGAAACCATCGCAAAAAGTAAAATTTTGTTTAAATTTCTGGAAAACCACTGCAAAAAGTGTTTTTTTTTAATTTTTGGAAAATCGTCGCAAAAATGACATTTGATTTGTAAAATTATACATTTTGATGAATGTTAACATTTTTGATAATGTGATTTTTAAAAATATAATTTTCATGAATGTCACATTAAATTAAAAAGATTTTTAAAAAATATTATAATATTATATTTTTAATTAATTTATATATTTTTAAAAATATTGTTAGATTATAAAAAATATCTTTATTAGAGATTAAACAATCAATCCCAAAAAGTTATTAATCAACAGTAACAAGCATTAGTCAACAGCAATGGGTGATAGTCGGTGATAATAGTAATAAATGGCAGTGAGTGCCAATGGGTAATGATCAACAGAGATAGATAATAGTAGGCAATGATCAATTACAATGGATGATGGTAGATGATGGTCAACAACAATGAATGATAGCGAGTATGGTCAATGACAATAGGTAATGATAAGTTGAGATGATAAAATATTAATAGAAGAGTGATCAAAATAATCTTTTCATATTACTAAAATATTTTCATATCGTAAAAATATGAGATAATCACTGTTGACATTAGATTTTGGTTTGTACGGATGGTCCTAAAATCCAGCCAATGGTAGGAGTTCAGGGATCCAATTACTGCTTCCGAAGTGTAGTAGGAGATGGTCTGAGAGGAAGAAAGAAGAGGGGGAACATGGTGTTTTTAACGTGGTTCGGCCAAATCCGAGCGGCACTAGACCCTACGTCCATGGCAGAGATTTTATTAATGTATAGGATTGTTTGTACAAAGTTTTGGCTTATAACCTACCAGTCTCCTCCTTCTCTTCTAACAATGTAATCCTATTTATAGAGGAAGGAGGAGTTACATGCATTAATTACAAGCTATAGTTGTGATATATCAAGATATAAATAGAAAAGACAGTAAAAGACTAGAATTCGACCACTGCAGGATATAGGCTGCAGGGTGGGCCCTCTTGGTCGGCTGTGGATCTGTATATATGTCTGCCGCACGGGGCTATTTTACCGCGCGAGGTGCTCATCATCCCGAGCTGGGATCCCTAGCTCGGGGTCGTTATGGGAATCATTGTAGCGAGCTTGGTGCTGTTGTAGCGGGGAAGCAAGCTCGAGTAGGATGGTTGACTACCTGACGAGCTAGTCTTAGAGTCACCTCGCTATATCGCTATTTAGCAGTGAGTGAGGTGGGGCTTGCTGGGCGTCTTTAGCGAGCTGGGCGATCTGACCTTAGGTCTGTCGCGATCTCTCGAGGTCCTTTTTTTGCCTATAACATAAGCCCCCCAACTCTCAGTTTGCTTTACGAACCAGGAGTTGTAAGTTTCCGAGGCTTGATTCGTATCTCCAGTCAGTGTCTTTACTTGATTAGATTATCATGTCAGATGTCATTCTGTTCTACATTAGGCCATGCTTTCTTTTGTTTGCCATTTTTGGCCGTTGGTGTGGCATTGCCGCTTGTTTCGGGCCATAGGATGAAGATCGAACTAGATATCCTTTGGATCCTTCAAAGGGGCGAGTGGGTCTTTTTATAGCCTGAGGACTTCCCTTTTTTGTCTTAGAGAAGTTCAATGAAGGAGATTGATAAGCCTCCTACGTTTTGGTGTCTTGGCTTCCGATGAAGCTCTTTGAGACATGGATGGCCTGTTGCAGAACGTCGGGAGACATGGATAGCCCGTTGCACGTGGCTCCGTCACAAGATCCGTCTGGCGGGCTCCTAAGGGATCTTGTGCTGATCCCGAATCATTTTCCTCGATGTTGCTTGTGGTGTTGCTGCCTAGCCAACTAACTTTTTATGGCTTTTTGAATTGCTCTGGGTCTGGCTTAAGAGGACGCACTGGAGGAAAATAAGCAGGAGCACCTGGAGGTTGTTGTCCTTCCTACAGGCGAGAGCTCACTGACTGGTAGCTAGCTTTCTGTTGCTTCTTGCAGGAATGGTAGTGCTAGGCCTTCCAGTCTTTTCCCTTTGTTTCTGTATTTCTTCTTCATCTGATGTAATCTTGCCTCGTTAAGTGAGGTCTTTTCGGTATATAAGCTTTTCTTCTTTTGAATGTTGTAATGGATGCTTAATGCACTACTGTATGTAAATTTCTGATGATTAATGAAATATTCCTTTGGCTAATCAACTGCGTTGTATGTAGTGAGAGTCAAGTTGCATGCAAGCTGTGAATGACAAGAAATCAGGTGTGCAAACCATGATTTTCTGACCGTATGCTGGCTATAAATGCATGTGTCACATAAAAGCTACGACAGGTTCATTCTGGCCTTCATGATATGTGACGTGTTGGCCATCTATTGTTTACTTTTGAAGATGCTGTTAAGATAGGCTCACAGGGCTGTCTCACCCCTCGAACTTATTTGGTTATGGTAAGGTGATAACTCATTCGCCAAGTAAGATCACACATCCGTACCACAACAAGCTCGTTGCTCAATTTCACAGCAAGCTCGTTGCTCAGTGGGACAGCAAGCTCGTTGCTCAGTCTCGCAACAAGCTCGTTGCTTAGTCTCGTAACAAGCTTGTTACTCAGCGAAACAATAAGCTTGTTGCTCAGCCTCATAGCAAGCTCATTGCTCAGCCTCGTAGCAAGTTCGTTGCTCAGTGAGATAGCAAGCTTATTGCTCAGTCCCACAGCAAGCTCGTTGCTCAATGGTCAGGGAATTCACTCCTTTGGTTATAAGTCATGGAATGTGGCTTGCTTTGGATGTATCGACGGGATAGGCCTTGTGCCGTCTCACCCTCGGATGAATCCTTTGTAGTGATGAAGGGGAAATTCTTTGTCTAAACAATGTCTTTTTGGCCAATTAGCAACTTGTATTGATTCAGCATGCAATAGTTGATATAACTAATTGCCATTGATAACAAGTGCATGTTACAGGATTAGAATATCATTTTGATAGAGGGCTCAGGCTCTTGGGTGACAACTCGCTAAGCATGCTGAGCGTACTGTCTAGGCGATCTCACCACATAATCTTGTAGTCGGCCTCTTCTGATGAGGTCTTCGATGGCATCTTTTAGCGCTCGACATTCTGAGGTGGCATATCCAGTCTCATTGTGGTAAGCATAAAATCTGTCTTGGTCTCTAGACTTGATGGGTGCCCTTATCGGTCTGGGCCTTCTGAAATCCTCATTATTCTTTTCTATGGCAAAAATTCTATCCTGCGTATCCGACAGGATGCTGTAGTTTTCAAAGCGGCCTCTAGGTCGCTGAGCCTTCGCCTTCTTCACGAGATTAGGAGTGGGGTCATCATGACTCTTGCACTCCCTCTTTTTATTTGTGGTGGGACCATTGGGGCCCGCTCTATGCCTGGGCTCCTCCGTTCCGAAGGTTTCTTCCCATCTTATTTATTTGGCAACCCGTTCATAGAGTTCAACGAGGTTTCAAGCTGGGGACTTGTAAAGGCTTTTGTACAGCTTGCCATCTTTGCGAAGTCCTGCTGAGATCGCTGTTAAGATACTTTCCTTAAAAAGGTCTTCTATTGAGTTGGCTTCATGCCTGAATCAAACTACATAGTCCTTAAGCGACTCGCCCTTGTGCTAGAAGATCATTGCGAGATGGCAAGGGGGTGCAAGCTATCTCTTTAATGCCCGGTACTGATCGAAGAATTTCCTTTGGCACTCTTCCCAGCTATCGATGTTGTGAGCTGGGAAGCGTCGAAACCATGCTCGAGGCATTCCCCCTAATAGGGCAGGAAAAATGTGGCACTGCACTAGGGGGTCTGGAGGTCCATTTGGGTATTGAACATGTCTAGGTGGTCGTTCGAGTCACTATTCCCATCATACAGCAGGATCATGGGCACTTTGAGCTTCTGTGAGAGAGGTTGCATCTCGATTTCCATAGAAAATGGAGAGCTTTCCTCATGGTGAGGGCAGTGGTTCTGAGGCTGCGGATGCTCTTCTAGCCGTTCAAGCCTTCAGAGGATTTCCTCCATTGTCCATTTATATGTCTCAGACTGAGGGGTGGAGCTCCCTGCTCATTGCAAGCCCCCCAGTTGCTGACTGTCATGACCTTCATGGGTTTTCTTCTGAGCCTCTTTACGAAGCTACTGGAGTTGCACCCTGATCTCCTCTTGTCTTTGCGTGCTCTGAACCTGGGCCTGTACCAGCGCTTTGACGGCTTCAGCTAGCTCTCTTACCGTGCTTTCAAGCGTTGGACGGGGTTGACTAGGTGTTTGAGCCTTTAGAATTTCAGGAGCAGTAGTAGATTGTTGGTGAGCTTGCACCACAAGGGTGTCTATTAGTTGAAGGGTCAGAGTGGTCAAGCTCCAAGTGGTTCTTCCTCTCGCCATTGTTAAGCTGCAATGGAAACTTCAGAGAGCAGATGGTCTCCACAAACAATGCCAAAATGTTGACGTCGGATTTCGGTTCGTACGGATGGTCCCAAAATCTGGCCAACGGGAGGAGTTCGAGGATCCAATTGCTGCTTTCGAAATGTAGTAGGAGATGGTCCGAGAGGAAGAAAGAAGAGGGGGAACACGGTGTTTTTAACATGGTTCGGTCAAATCTGGGCGGCACTGGATCCTATGTCTACGGCGGAGATTTTATTAATGTGTAGGATTGTTTGTACAGAGTTTTGGCTTATAACCTATCAGTCTCCTCCTTCTCTTCTAACAATGTAATCCTATTTATAGAGGAAGGAGGAGTTACATGTATTAATTACAAGCTATAGTTATAATACATCAAAATATAAATAGAAAAGACAGTAAAAGACTATAATTCGACTGTTGCAAGATATAAGATGCGAGGTGGGCTCTCTTGGTCAGCGGTGGATTTGCATATATGTCT
Organism: Saraca asoca; assembly: GCA_026873985.1. Classification (NCBI taxonomy): domain Eukaryota; kingdom Viridiplantae; phylum Streptophyta; class Magnoliopsida; order Fabales; family Fabaceae; genus Saraca; species Saraca asoca. The sequence continues at coordinate 28,818 of JANHAO010001059.1, forward strand.
GCCGCGCAAGGTACTCATCGTCCCGAGTTGGGATCCCTAGCTCGGGGTCGTTATGGGAATCGCTGTAGTGAGCTCGGTGCTGCTGTAGCGGGGAAGTGGGCTCGAGCAGGATCGTCGACTACCTGATGAGCTATTCTTAGAGTCACCTCACTGAATTGCTATTTGGTAGCGAATGAGGCAGGGCTTGTCAAGCGTCTTTAGCGAGCTGGGCGATCTGACCTTGGGTCTGCCGCGATCTCTCAAGATCATTTTTTTGCCTATAATAATCACCTTCCTACAGAAATATTTTAGGAAAACATTGAGATAGAAACATTCATATTTTTTGATAAATTTATTAAATTTTAAATTAAACATGAAAATTTACTATTCTTTTAAAAAATTATTATAAAGTAAAAAAGATTTTACAAACCAAATATTTTCTTTTTAATATTATCAATTAACTGATTGATGAAGATGATGATTAATAATTTATAGTCAATTTTTATCTCTATCTCTTTCTTTTGGGGCACATCAATCCACAAATATTAGATTGTTGTGCAAGTTATATGATCTTTTAGTATCTTGATTTCTTAGGTGCTTGTGTTCTGATTAGGTTGTAGGATCATATTATACACACAATGTAAAACATGCTTATAACACTTGCTTTAATCTCATATCTGTCGTAAAAATATGAGAATTCAAGATTACAAAAAATACGTCGGGTGCACAAAACAACAAATTACACTCATTTTTTTAAAATTCAATTTAATTACATCTTTATTTTTCTATTTTCATATATATATATATATATATATATACTTACTTCTCTTGTTCTTATATTTTTAATTTATTTATTTCTTTTGTTATATAAAAATAAAAATATAAAAATATAATTATACAAAATCTAAACGGGATATATAGTTTTTTTAAAAAGAAAAAACAGTCAAGCCTCCTCACAGTTCTTTGAAAAAGGTGACAGTAACTCATTTTTTTTTTGTAGAAATATGAGAATTCAAGATTACAAAAACTATGTGAGTGCACAAAAACAACAAATTACGCCCTTTTTTTTTTTTTAATTCAATCTAATTACACTTTTTTTTTTATATTCACTTCTCTTGTTCTTATATTTTAAATTTATTTATTTCTCTTGTTATATAAAAAAAATAAGTATATATATAAATAAAAAGATGAAAATATAATTATGCAAAATCTAAACGGGATATGTGTAATTAAAAATAATAATAATAAAAAAAAAACAGTCAAGTCTTCTCACAGCTCTTTGAAAAAGGTGCCAGTAAAGGGCGATTATTATATGCATGTCAAGGCAATTTGATTTTATTGGTGATGGGGAAGAATTATGAATTAATGAATTCTTCGGTAATAATCAAATACAAGAAAGAATCTTCGTTGTCCTTTTGGGCCAAATATCTTAGATTTTTCACGATCGAGTATGTGCAACGGCCCCAGGATTATCATGCAAATGTGGCAACGAGATATTGAATAAATGATGTGGTAACAGTAATTTTTTTTGGAGTTTTTTTATGCCGATTTAAATGTTAGATTATTTATTTCAATATGATTCTCGAAGATATAGAATAAAATTTTTATGAAATTTGAAGCTTTTAAGGGATAGAATTTTTGAAGTTGCAACTTATGCACATACTTAAAGTTTCATACAAACTTATGAGGATTGCAGTTGTACCACGGACATATACTCCTTTAAAAATAATTTAGAGTCATTTCTTTTTTATAAATTATAGCATTCATGATTTAATAAATTCTATTATCTATTAAGGAGTATGTATGATGCATTTCTAAAATAAAAATGTATCAAGTTTTTCTCTAAAAATTGCAATTACATTATGCTCAAACAAAAATTGTTAATTGATTGTGCAATAGTACCGAAGTGAATTGGTGTTATAATTTAATAATTGAAATCTCAAAAATTTCTTTCAAATCTCAAAAGCATACAGTGTTCTGAGGGTAGCAAATTAAAAGTGAGAATAAGGGGAGGACAGAATCCACAAACACCATAGAAATTCAATACTAAAAGAAATTAATTTTGAATTTTATCATTTTTTTTCAAGTTAAATCTGTTTCTCCAAGGGATTTTTATTAGTTATTGAGTTCAACATAAATTATTATTTTGAAAATCGGATCTGACTAGATGATTCAACCGATTCTATTGTTAATTGTTATATTATTCGATTCAAATTAATTTAAAAACTCGTTTTAACAGTTAAACTTATTTGAACCAATTCAAATGGATAAGAAGCAAGAGATCAATTAGAATCTTTTTTTTTCGCTCTTATACCTTTTTTTTGGGTTGGATTGGTCACATAAGCAAACTAACAAAAAAAAAAAAAATTAACAATTAACTAAATAAAAATTCACTAATTTACATAATTTCTTTAAGTTTTAATTTTTTTATATAAAATATGAGTTTATATTTATAATGTAAGTTAGCTATTATTTAATTTTTTTAATAAACTTATATAGATATATGTAACATAATTTGATTTGCCATTCGTTTAACTGGTTAAACTAATCGAATTATGACCCAATAATTTTTTCAGTTTACTATCCAATTTGATTTTTAAAACATTGATGAAACTTTCACACCCTTATCTCAGAATGATCATACCAAGCCTAATCCCAAACAAACCTCACAATCCAAGATACAAATACCAAAGCTTCACACCAAGATACCTCATAATCCGAGATATACAAACTTAACACCAAAACATAATTTCTAACTCACAAGTGTATTGTCACTCAATTCAAGTTAGTGAATTAAAAAGTTACAATCGAAAGGTTTAACAAAGATTTGTCTCAATAAGATTATAAGAATTTTTCTCTTTTAAAGTGTTGATTTGTAAATGAAAAATAAACAATAAAAAACTTGAAGAAATATGAAGCACTTTGGATGAGTGAAAGATTATTTGGATGATTTAGAAGTATGATGAAGCAAATATTTTATTGTTGAACTTGGAGAACTAGCCGTTAGATTATCTTAATAAGCAACTTCAAACAAAAGTGTCCAAATCTCTCTCATGTGGCTTGCTCCTTCCTTTTAAAATTAGCTCTATGGGATGCAGTCATTTTTAATTAGAAATTTTTTCTTGATAATTATTTGCTTATCTTTTTTGAATTTCAAATATTCTAGTAAGGTTTTATTAAGGGGATAGACTGTGGTGCTTCAATCAGAAACTAGTGTAAATATACATCACTTATCCAATGACCTAGATTTGTTTTTGGATCTGTTGTGGGCAATACAACTTGTTGGTAGCTATTTATGTTTTTGCTGCCAAACTTTCCTTATTTACTTGGGCTATAGATAGGTGAATTGGGCTAGATCCACTAGCGCACAACTTACTAGACATCTCTCTATCTCCCTCACTCTCGTGCTTAAGCTCGATATGAATCTCAGCATCAAGCTTTAGCTATCTCACCCTTCTGCTTGAGCTCGAGCTCAATCTACCTCTCTCTCTCACTCACTTGCTCCAGCTTATCTCACTCTCTTGCTAGAGCCCAATCTTGAGCTCGACATCGAGCTCCAACTCTCTCACTCTCCTACTCGAGCTCGATCTTGATCTTGACCTATAATGCTTGTCCGAGCTTGCTGATTGATGATTCTAGGGTGGGATATTGATAGGAAGATGATTAAGGCTTATATTTGGGATACTGTTGGTCAGGAAATGTATGTTCTTCCCTCTTAAATTTCTTGCCCTATTTTCTTTATTTCCTTTAATTTGAAACTTTTGTATAGTTAGAAGTTATTTAGGAGTCATTAAATTGTTCTCTATAATATCTATTTTGTACACTTTTTATAGAAAAGAGATGAGGCTTACTTCATGAGTTTGTTGAAAACAATGGAGTCAACACCTGGAAGCAAATTAGTAGAAGGGTGGATGAGTAAATCAATCTGGAAGCATGTTAGTTAGCCTAATGCTATATTCTCTGGAGATAATTATCATTTGAATATATTCCTTGGGCATTTCTTTTTAATTTGAAATCTACTTCATGTCTCTATTGAGAGTGGAGCATCTGACACCAATTTCTTGGTCAGTATAGTTTAATTTTGTGATTGTTACTTGTTAGTTTAAGCACACCCATTAGAGTTCTGGAAAATTAGCCTATTACTTAATAGCTCAATTTATTGGGTCAAGTAATTCTTTGACAACCCCATTATGTCTAGCCTAACTTCTATCTAAAGTTATATCATATTCTTAATGTTGTTTAAGATTGTCAGTGAAAAAGACACAAGGGAAAAACGTTGAATTACCAGAGATGCTTAGGATATAAGAAAAAAGATCTAGCTTGGCAATCTGTTTCTACCACACCTTTCTCTTTATGAATAAGTGTCAGCTATGAGATGATACAATTGGATTTCTTAGTGTCAAGGCATAATTGCTCACCTTGCTTTCGAATTGTGCTAACTTCAGTGTGTGACATTATGCCCCTTTGGATCATTTCTCTGAATGCATCTAGTACTGGCTTAAAAGACACAATATGCCTTTGTAACTTTCTCATTTTTGTCTCTAAATGGGTCTTAGCCTAATGCATTATGCCTTTGTAACTTTTTCATTCTGAATAATATCTTTGTCTCTAAATGGGTTTTAGCCTGATGCATTATGCCTTTGTAACTTTTTCATTCCGAATGTCTCTAAAACTTGTTTTTAGGGGTTTTCAATTTTTTTTTACCAATTGACCAGAGGAAAATATGAAAAAAATTCAAGTTAATTAAGTGGTGGAGGCACATGTAATTAAATCATTTTAGAAGATCTAGGTATGTGATAATTGATGTGAAGCACTGTCAAATCAACTAGTTGAATTTATCTTTATTGAGAATTGGAAATATTTATACCTATGGAGTAAAGACATTACAATAGACAGATTAAGAAGAGTAATGTTGACGTCAGATTTTGGTTATGTCCCAAATTTTTGCCAACGGGGGATTCTTTGGGATCCCAGGCCTATTCTTGGTTTGCTGGTAAGAAAAAGTGAAGTAGATGATGTAAATGGTAGGGGAAGTATGAAAGAATACACTTGATTTTTACGTGGTTCGGCTAAATCCATATCTTACTGGACCCTACGTCCACGGTAGAGGTATTATTATAACTTATCAGGATTTCTGCTTACAAGGATTCGCCTTCCTTTTGCTAACAACACAGTCCTATTTATAGAGGAAGGGTGAGCTTTTTGCATTAATTACAAGCTACAGTTGTGTTAAATCAAATTAATGTGAAAAGACAGTATAGGCTACAATCCGGTTGGTTGCAGTACGTAGGCTGCGGAGGTGGGTCCTTTAGGCTGGCTGTAGGGTTATGACCGTTACTTGACGTCATTTCAGTTATTCAGAGGATTAGTGACTTAATGTTGGAGTTCAGTCTTCGCAATCTATGCGAGGCACCGAGGAGGCGATCTTGGTGCTTGTTTATAGAGGGGCCAGCAAGCTCTTGTGAGGAGGTCGATCGTTCTTTATAAGTGTCTTGCTGGGTCATCGTGCATCGAGGTATAGCTCGCTAAAGAGGAGCTCGCTGGCGTGCTCTTGACGGTCGAACGATCTTCTTTATTCAAGGACCCGAAGTTTGCTATCTTGCCTTTAGGGTCACTTTCCGTAGCTCGAAGCTTTTTAATGACTTTTCACTGAGGTACGGTGACTGGTCTTCATTTCCTCGGGGATTCGTCCTTGCGAGGCCTGCTTTTCATATACAACATAAGCCCCTCAACTCTTAGCTTGTGCAGCGAGCTGGGAGTTTGAAGACTGACTTTTTAATTGATCAAAAGTTTGAACCGTCGTTTACTTTCCCCAGGTTTGTTGTTATCAAAGCACATTCGATAATTATGATTGCATTTAAGCTGATTCTTTTTCGAGGCCATTAATGCGTACGATTAGGGGAGATGGATGTGGACTCAATAATGAACCATCCCTTGCTCTACAAAAGGGAGGGAAGACCATCCTCCGATTTCTGTTGCTTCCAATAAACCATAGAGTACCCTGATAAGCCACATTCAGAACTTTGGTCCTTCCTTGAGGCATGTATGGTCTGCTGCATATGTGATTCGAAAGAATCGTCTAACGTGGAAGGATCTTATATGGATCCCAGATTACGTCTTCCCAGCCCCACCGTGAGGCAATTGTTCGGCCAGCCAAGCTCTTGAGGCTTCCTGGTTAGGTTTCTTCAAGAGGTGCAGGCGGTCGAGGGTAGACGGGATGCAGCACTGTCGCCGATTGTGCATTTGAAGGAAAAAAGAGTGGCGTGCTGTTCTCAAAATACGGCCATCCATGGCTGGCTTCTTTTCCTCTTCCCTTTTGCTTTCTTTTCTTCTTCTTTTAATGAGGGTTTCTTTTGCTCCTCAACTAGCTTATACTTTAGGGTTTTACAGTGTGTTTGACCTCGTTCTGTATCTAGAGCTTTCTGATGTAAACGTGCCTCACTGAGGTCTTTTAATGAATAAAATTGCTACATTTCCACTTTGCACTTGGTTCGATTTGATCTGGGTGGCTTGTATGCACCTG
>JANHAO010001060.1:0-35508 GCA_026873985.1 Saraca asoca
GATTGATTGAATGAGTTAACTTCTCATCATGGACTTCATCTTAAGTATGCAATGCACGATGAATGCAACATAAGATGAATAATCAGCCTTTAATATCCAAATCCACAAAATATTTAGTCGTGGATGCAATAGGACTCAATCAAATTGGTCTAGGGCACCCAACTATACTAACAGGAAGTGCTTGCTGCAGGAAGAACTGGGTCTCTCTATTGTTCCATGTGACCGTCAGACTGGTCAATTGCAGCATTTGAACTCCTCGTGATTCTTCCTCCAGCCATCACGATCAAAAAATCAAGGAGAACGCAGTTTAGAGCCATTCTTCTAATGCCAAAATGTTGACGGTCGAATCCAGTCAACCAAAAAGTTCTGAAATCCCAAACTGCAGATTGAATGTAAAAGAGAAAGAGGGGGAGAGAGGAAGAACAAGGAGACACCAAAAGGTTTTTAACATGGTTCGGCCAAGTGCAATGCTTTACGTCAACGGTTATTTTATTTCTCAATCTTTTTGTTGAGAGTTTTGTATCTAATGATTGATTGTCCATTGTACAATGATTTCAACCCCTATTTATAGTAGTTGGGGGGTTACAGTTTGAATGTAAATCAATAACAGATAAGTATCATGACTTGATTAGAATTACAAAATAGATAATAACGAGTTCCTATGAAAATAGGAAACTAAACAGATTTCCCTGGATTAATGGTTGGGGATGCATGCTTCAATCTACGAGCTAAGCTTTGCTCTCAACGACCTGAAGTTGTTATTTTGACCTATGTTGACCAGTGACCTGATCTTGCATTTGGTGACCTGATGTCTTGGTCCAACAGCCTTAATTTTGGATGAGCTGGATCCTTATCAGCTGAGTCTGTTAATCGGGCTTTTACTAGTTCATTTGTGCAGTTCTAAAAATACTCATAGTATATTTTCCTTATCATTTAGGATTAATATTTTCAACCCAATGTAACATACAACTGTTTATGACTAAATCCAGGACTCAGTAGAGTTTAATAAATGTGGGAAGGGAAATTTCTAAATAAAAAAACAAGGGGCTAGAATATGGCATGCTATAGTTTAATAATTTTAATTACTCATAATAACAATCAATTAGCAATAACAATGTCTAAGTATTTAAAGCCATAAAAATGATTATTGGGACAATGCTGTCAACAATTAATGATCAATGATTAAATTATCAATAATATTAAAAAGAGCTAATAAGATACTATAAACAAAATCAATAGCATGTGACTTACCGTTCCAGTTCATTTGACTTTCTCATCATCATGCTTCCATATATTGGGAAAAAAAAAATTATACACTTCACACCACTCTATCACTAGGCAAAATGAAATTTTAAAAACTTTATGATAACGATACACAGTACTTCAATTTGAAATATGCATATGAAAAATGCAAATTTTAATTAACAAAACAAATTTGCATATGTCAGCACGATTTATAATATTTGGATATATGATCAAGGATTTAGTTTTAACTTTTTTCGTTGGTAGTGTAAAATTATTTTGTACTGTCATTCATTTTTATATTTTCATATAATTAAAAAAGAGGAATTAATTTTAATTTATTGTCATTGTAAATCGATTTTATAATATTATTTATTTTTACGAGGCCACATCATTAAAAAAAAGTATAGAAACTCTTTTGCTATTAACAAAAATTTTTAAATAATTTTTCCTTTTTTTTCTCAATGTCATATGCCTTTATGATCACTAATAGTATAAAAAGTCTTATCTAACAGTGGAAAAAAAAATTAAACTCTTAAAAATTATCAAATTTTTTTTACTATTTATAAAAACTATTATTGTTTTTATAACATAACACTTTCCTAATGATACAAAATAACCCTCTTGCTACTGTATGCGTTATCATATCACTAGCCACATACATTTATACAGCGGCATCAAATTTAATCTTGGCCTTTTACTTTCGTTTTTTTCCTACTTTAAAACACAGACACATGTATACATATGTATATTCTATTAATTTAATCCTTTTACATATGTATATATCTATGTATATACATATATACATTTAATTTTTACTTCTTGTCATGCATAGAATTTGTGATTGGTTCAACAAAGGATTCATGCCAAGAATCATTATGATTTCTAAGAGTATTATGCAACAAAGACTTGCATATAAAAATAATGGTCAATTGTTAGAGTTGAAACCAACCAACATGTATTACCACATAAAGTAAACGTAGACGTATATGCATCTAAGAAACCACAACTTGTGGAAGGCATGAAATTGAACCTCAAAAACACCTAGAGCATAGAAGATTTGTGACAATGACTACTTAAAAAAAAGAAGAAAGGCATAAGCCCAATATAATCACAAATTACTCATGTTAAATAGTATAACTTCAAAAATAAGGAAAAGATATGGAGCCATTTGCTTCAGTCTTTTTCTCCAGATGCATTTTAGTGTTTGTTTCATGCAATGAAGTGACCGTCTCCACATCCGGATCGGAACTTGTATCCAACTTGTAATGTTTGATAGCCGAAACTCTTATCTGTCGGAGTACATCCAGTGCGCGCACCATCTGCCTTGGGGTTAAACCAGTCCACTCGGTTAAACATTTCTTGAATTTTGACAAATGCTTCCACTGCAGTCCTTCCTTCTCGTCAAAGCATGAGACATCATTTGGATTAACAACAACTGCAACATCTATTTCTGACAGAAGGATCTAAATCCAACAAATAACCAAAGAATAAATTTCATGTAAAATATATAGACCTAAAACAACCACATGATATAATAGGTAGTAAAGACATAATCTCTGCCCTGAAATGCTTTGGGAAGTGATCTTTAGCGTGCCATAAAATATCTATTTCATCGCGAAAGCATCAGTAGATTAGACCTAATAAAAGCTATGTTGAATATAACTCAGAAGATCATATGTTCACGCTTCATATTCACCATTCAAGTTAGTGCTCTTAATCACAACATCAACTTGAATATGGTAGCTGATATCATTTTAATCAGTTCACACTCTCCCTACAGTATAATAACAAGGAATTACAAACAATTTTACACATTTACCAACAAAAGAAAAATAAGTTTACTAATCTTCGAAAAGAGGAACTGAGAGCATTGTTAGAATCTGGAGAAACAAATGAATATATACCTATTTGTAAGCTCAGGCATTTTTGCTTCTCTTTGGTGTTTAGTCCAATATTTTTGGAGTTTTATCCGCGATGAAAGGATCCTGTCCATAAATTTGAAATATTGGACGACAACCTCCCACCCCATCAAAGTTTGAAATGAACCTGAGCATGATGCAATCCAATGGAGGCCATTCCTCCTCGAAACATACTACATGTACCTCAGTTGAGAAGGAAATAGATTTCATGGAATAAAATATTCTAACTAGTAATGATTATCCTAGAGTCTAAGAAAGCAGGAGTTAAGAAAGATGTCAGACCATTATATAGCTAGAAAAATCCAGATGCAAGTGGGTAAGACAGATTAGAAACCTCCAGAGATATCAAGTGAAGTCGGTGAAGCACACCATATATATGTGTGTAGTGTTCAGCCATGAAGTTTGGTAGTAAGAGATCAGCCTCCAATATATCCTCATTCAACCACACTTTCTTTCTCTCTCTCCCATATATTACTAGCCACACACATCACATACTTTTTGCTTTACCAATGATACTAACCCACACATTTCCGCAGCACATGAATTGTAATACCTACGGTGGTATCAGAGTTATAATCGATGCAATCCAACCATCTCATTTTATTTTTTAGCCACTTTAACTCAAATTTTTATTCTCAAACTGTTATATATAAAAATTGGTTCAATCCAAAAGAGCTCGTGAGAAACCTGAGACTAACGAAAGGACTAGCTAAAAGTACGCCCAGAACTATTCTGTCATCAGGTCATATAGTGTGTGACCTCGTTAGGCCGAGCTCGCACATGAAGAAGTGAGCTCGATCTCCCCATTCCCAGGGTCGGGCAAGCGACCTAGTTAACAAAGCATAACCTGCAACCTAAAGGCTCGCCGGACAAAAGACTAAGTCGTACCTTGCCCCAACGGTCGAACAGGGCCTGCCTGTAGAAGACAATCTGCAGTAGCCAAAAAAGGAGATTTAGTCTGTATATTCTATCTTATACATTAAATGTTGATTTAATAGATTTACTATATATGTAATTATCATTGTAACCTCTTTCACTTTATAAATACGAGAAAGGAGCCCCTCTGCAGGAGGAGGGAATGATTGATCCGTATCAAAGCTCTGCCAAAACAGATAACAAATATTGTAACTTTACAAAAATATCATTCCAATAACACACTATCGTGGACGTAGGGCCCAGTAATATCTGGATTTGGCTGAACTATATTAAACCCTGCGTCTCCTCCTCTGCTCTTCCCTCCTTGATTATTTTGTTGTCCTACTATATTTGAACTGGATAAAGGTCAGAGATCCCGAAGAACACCCTTGTTGGCTGGAGTTTGGACTATTATCAAAATCTGACGTCAACATTTTGGTGCCATTTGTGGAGATATCACCTATTCTGGTTCATTCCTGTTGCAATGGCAAAGGAAAGAGCCACCAGAGCCTTGAATGCACAACCCCATCCCCCGAATGGCCATGTTTCGACAACAGACTCGTCAACTGCTCCTGTTATCAGAGCAGCTACTGATGTACCTCCAACCAGTTCGATACAACCAGTTCTTGTCACTAATGGCATTGATGGACCACAAACCTGGCTCCAGCATCAGGAGAAACTATAGCACATAATGGAAAAACTGACTAAAGCAATCACGTTGTTAGCACAAGGCGTGTAAAGATAAGCTGAAACCTTAACGTTTGTGAATGCTCTCCAGCAACAGGAAACCCAGTACCTGGGCTATCCGAACCAAGGCAATACCCAAGCTCATTGCTTGCAAAAGCAGACCTTGAGTTACAACTTTCGAGATAATGGAGACCGAAGCGCCCAGCAATCGCCCTGGGGTACAAGATCTATTAGTTCGAGAGCTGTTTCAAAAGATGGCTCAGTTGGAGGAATGCCTCCGAACTCCGAGTGATCAAGCTCACTATGAGAAACAGTTGCCACTTTTGGAGGAAATCGAAGGTCGGACTCTCCCTCTTAAGTTTAGGGTCCCTGCGATCCCATTGTATAATGGGGATTCTGATCCATATGATCATCTGGATACATTCAATGTTCAGATGGACTTATAGACAACTGACCCCTTGGTCAAGTATCGGGTGTTTCCGGCCACATTGGGAAGTGTGCCTCAAGCTTAATTCAGAAGCCTCCCAGCTCACTCAATTGGTAGTTGGGAAGACTATCAATAGAGGTTCATCAGCTAGTATTGAGCACTGAAGACACAACTTGTGCCCTCTTGCCACCTTGTTATGATTTTTCAACACAAGCAAGAGTCGCTAAAGGACTACATTGCTAGATTCAAACTCGAAGCTAATTCGGTGGAGAATCCATCTGAAGAAACCATGCTGGCCACCATCTCTGCAGGACTCTGTAAAGATGGAAAACTATACAAAAGCCTATATAAGTCCCCGATCAAGGACCTCATCAAGTTCTATGAATGGGCTACCAAGCAGATCAAGTGGGAAGAGAACTTTGGCTCGGAAAGGTCAAACAAGAAAGATGAAAAAGCTGGCTCCTCTCACAGTAAGATGATGAGCGATATGGATAGAGTTGACCACTCCACCGAGCGGATGACCAAGAAGTCCAAAAGGCCCAAGGATGAACGACCTCAACACTTAGACTGTTATGAACAATATAGCATCCTATCAGATTCCCAGGATAGGATCTTCATGACAGAAAATGACAGAGAAGATTTCGGGGTAACCCTGCCCTCCAGAATCCTTTACAGACGGAGGAACCAAGAAGAGTTTTGTGCCTATCATAATGAGGTTGGTCACAACACAACAAATTGTTGGGCCCTCAGGCAGGCAATTGAGGACTTGATTAGAAAGGGGCGTCTAAGGGAGTACGTGGTGCAACCCTCAAGGTAGCTACCCCAGCCTTCTCAATGCAATACCAACCAAGAGCCAGGGGGCTCGGTCCGAGTTGTATTTTGATGTCGTATTTTGAATTTCAGGGAAAATGTAATTGTCATTTCTTTAATTTTACCAAAAGTTATTTGCTGATTGATTTAATGTCATTCACTTTGCCCTCTTTGCTTCCAAGTGCTAGCAGTATCCGTAGCTCACATGCTGTCAACATATCGCGAATTTTATCGAAGACTTCATACTTCATGCCAACTGTGATCCTCGATCCAGTTGATGACCCTCGGAGCTCATTCTGGAAAAGAATTGACAAACTCACTTAACCAGAGTAGTTGTGGGCTCGCTGAGGCTTGGAGATGCTCAAAACAAACTCATTTAACCAGTTGAGCTACGGGCTCGCTGAGGTGTGGAGACGCTCAAAACAAACTCACTTATGCCAGCGTAGCTATGTGCTCGCTAAGGTGCGGAGGCACTCTTAAACACTCAACGCTAGCATGACTCTGTGATTGTTGAAATGTAAAGAATTGATGAATCAATTATTCACCCAAGGCAATAGAATCGTTAATCTCGTAGCTCGCATGCGAACTCAATCATCTCGTAGTTTCCATGCGAGCCCCTTCATCTTGCAACTTTTGTGCGAACATGTTTTATTATCGATTTGACCATGAAATCGGCCCGAATGTGAGATCGCTCACTTATTAATTTCGTAGCTCTTATGCAAACTTATTTTATTATTTAATGATTTTCGCACTAATGTGTTTATTCATTTGGCCACAGGATCGACCCAAGCACGATGACGCTCCAGTTCGCAACTCATGCTACCTTCTAACTACGCACAAGTTGCATAGATGGTTCAAACCAAAGCCTTAGTGAAAGAAAATAAAAACAAATAGAAATTACAAAAAAGAAATTTCATTCATTAGAAGACCTCAATGAGGTAGATTTACATTGGAAAGCTCTGTATACAGACTAGGCAAAATACAAAGGAAATAACTTATGACTAAGAAGAAGGGTCAGCTAGGAAGGGTCGTGCCTTAACTTATTAGGGACCACGTGCCGTAACTTTCTTCTTCCAGTGCACAATCAACGGTAGTGCTACATCCCTTCGTCCTTGACCAGCTGCTTCTCCTAAAGGAAGCTAATCAAGAAGCCCCGAAATCTTGGTCAGTCGAACAGATGCCTCACAATGGAGCCGAGAGGACACAGTCTGGGATCCATATGAGATCCTTCTATGTTACCAAGGAAGATAAGTCCTCCAAGTTTTCTATGCAGCAGACCATACACGCCTCTGAGGAAAGCCAAAAAGTCAAAAATGGTGGAGGTTTATCAGGAAACTCCATGGTTTGCTCAAGTGCAAAATCAAAAGGGATTGTCTCTCCCTTATATAGAATCGGGGTCATCTTTATCAAAAGATCTAGAACCTTTCCCCTAACCATCATCATTAATAAGCCTTGGAAAGGGCTAAGTTGACTCAACAATAGTCACTGGACACGTGCTACTAGAAGCACGGCTTGGAATGAACGAAATGACAGTCTCAGGAAAAGACTTTGACTAATAGGGAAATAAAGAGTTTCAACTCCCAACCCGCTAAGCAAGCTAAGAGTTGGGAGGCTTATGTTATATATAGAAATTGGTTCGATCCAAAAGAGCTTGCAAGAAGCTTGAGACTAACTAAAGGACCAGCTCAAAGCACGCCCAGAACCATTCTGCCGTTAGGTCACATAGTGTGCGACCTCGTTAAGTCGAGCTCGTGCAAGAAAAAGAGAGCTTGATCTCCCTATTCCCAAGGTCAAGCAAGCGACCTAGTTAACAAAGCATAACCTACGACCTGATGGCTAGCCACATAGAAGACTAAGTCATACCTTACTCCATCGATCGAATAGGGCCCGCCTGTAGAAGACAATCTATAGTAACCGAAAAAGGAGATTTAGTTGGTATATTCTATCTTGTTCATTAAATGCTGATTTAATAGATTTATTGCATATGTAATTACCATTGTAACCTTCTTCCCTCTATAAATATAAGGAAGGACCCCTTTGTAGGAGGAAGGAAGGATTAATCCGTATCAAAGCTCTACCAAAACAGAGAACAAATATTATAACTTTACAAAAACACCATTCCAATAACACACTACTATGGACGTAGGGTCCAGTAATATTTGGATTTGGCCGAACTATGTTAAACCCTGCGTCTCCTCCTCTGCTCTTCCCTCCTTGATTATTTTGTTGTCCTACTATATTTGAATTAGATAAAGGTCAGAGATCCCAAAGAACACCCTTGTTGGCCGGAGTTTGGACCATTACTAAATTTCGACATCAACATAAACAAATTTTCATTCCCAAATCAACCTCATGGCCTCTAATTCCTCCACTCCAACTATCAATTATACTCAAGCCTCTATTTCAATGTTTTAAAGAGAAAGATATAATTTTTGAAGCATTCAAATGAGAACTCTACTAATCTCACAAGATTTGTGGAAGTTAATGGAGGAAGGATATCAGGAACCATCAGACCAAGAGAAGATATCACAATGTTCGGTTGCAAAAACAAAAGGAGTACTAGCAAAAGGTTTTGTACTTCTTTCAACAAAGAGTTAACCCAACAATATTTCCAAGCATCATGTTGGCAAAGACATCAAATGAGGCATGGATAATATTAGAGAGTAAATTCAACGGCTCTAACAAGGTAATTTTTGTTAAACTTCAATCTCTATGGAGAAATTTTGACAAGTTGGCAATGAGGGAAGGGAATCTATGAAAACATTCTTCTCTTGTATCTTCAGTATCGTAAATCAAATTAGAAGTTATGGGGATACAATAAAAGAAAAGAAAATTATACAAAAAAAAAACCTTAAAAAACCCTTCCTTCTAGATTTAAGTATGTGGTGGTTGCAATAAAAGCATCAAAGAATTCATCAAAGCTTATTCTAGTAGAATTAATGGAAACTCTAGTAGCATGTGAGGAAAAAAACACAAAATTTGGATGAATCACTAAGGAAAGCTTTCTAATCAAAATTGAATATCTCCAATAATAATGGAGATAATAAAAAGAGCTATTATCAAAATCCTCAAAATAGAGGATTATCTACTAACCGTGGTTAGGGAGAGGAAATTATAAAAAGCAAGGGACCAATAAAGAAAAATTAAGGTACTATTGCATTTTATGCAAAAGATATAATTATGATACAAAAGATTACCAATTCAGATGCAAAAGGCATAACCATTTTCAAAAAGATTGTTGGTACCACAAAAATAAGAAGCTCATTTTAAGGAAAGAATGAATCCCTTGATCAATTATTTTATTTTACTTATTCCACTCATCAAGAATCAAGGGATGTATGATATTTAGATAATGGTTGTTCAAACCACATAACAAGCAATAAAAGTTGTTTTACTTCTTTACATGAATATATAAATCCTAAGTTATACTTGGTGATAGAAAAATCCAAAATGTAGAAGGAAAAGGCATTATTGTCGTAATAACTAAAGACAATAATGAAAAATCTATTCATAATGATTTTTATATTCCGGGCCTTACACAAAATTTATTAAGTGTAGGGCAATTAGTTCAAAAAGGCTATAAACTTAATTTTTATGATGATAAATGCCTCATAATTGATAAAAAGAAGGGGTAACTTATAACTACTCAAAATGGCCCTTAACAAAGTTTTTCCTTTGATAATGACACTTGGGCAAAAATGTGCTTCAAAATGTGAAAATGTGGGTAAATCCTATTATAGGTATTTCCTAGATTGTGGAAAACGGGCCAACCAAGGCCCAATAAAAAGTCGAGTCCAACTAAAAGGAAACCTAAATCACTAGATGAACAAGGTCACTTAGCAAGGTGTCAGTTCGCTAAGCACGAACTTGAAATGCAAACCGAGGACGAAGTGAAAACCCAGCTCATTAGGAAGGGCACCAACTCGCTGAACAAAACACAGCGTCTAGGCCATCTTTCAGCAGACTCATTTTAGACGGATCCAATGATGAGATCGGTTCATGGCGAGCAAGTCACCCAATGCAAGTCCAAGTCGTTAGGGTAGCGAGCTAAGTATGAGTACAAAAGTCTAGTCATTAGCTGAGGACACATATTCCTAACCAATAGCTTGGTCTCCAGAACTAACACATCAGCCCCCAATAGTGCGACAATGATTTGCCTAGCATTTATTATCAAACACTAAGCATTTATTGCTCGATGTGATGAAAATAATCATTTTGTTACTTCCTAAATTACACTTATAACCCTCCCATCTCCTATAAATAAGGGAGGAACCTCTCTAAAATAGATAGAAAGAAGATTGCATGCAAACACTCTATCACTATAGTAACTTAGCATTGTATCTCCATTGAGTTTCACTAAGAAAACCATCACATAGAGTTAATACAATTCACCGTGGATGTAGGGGCCGATTGGCTTTAGCTAAACCACGATAAAAGCTTCCAGTGTTTGTCGTTCTCCTTCTTTTTCTCCTTCTTTCTTTCCCATTAGCTCACATTCTCAACTTACAGTTTAGGGTAACACTACACTTACACTGATTGACTAGATTTTGTAGTCAACATTTTGGTGCTAGAAGGAGAGCCCCTATTGCATCCTTTTCATCTTTCACATACTATTATAACTACAATGGTGACAGGAAAAGCCACTAGGAGCACAGAAGCCACCACTGGCTAGCTTGAGGGTCAATCACAACCTCAACGGGATTTTACTACCCCCATAATAGGCGTCGTAGTTGGCATGGTACCTCCCAATCCACACCAACTTGCCACCCTTGAAGAGAATGGAGCCCAAACTTAGTACCAGTGCCAAGAAGCTCTTGAAAATACTGTGAGGGAACTGGAAAACATGGTTAGAGCTCTGGCCCAGGCACAATCCCAGGGTGCATAGAGACAAGGGGGAGTCACTGCGCAGGAAGGAGGACCCCAACAACCAGGGCCTCAACACGAAGAACCTACCAAAGTTGAACATCAATGGGCTGGCTCCATCCACTTGTCCAATTCATGGTTGAGGTTAGAGGTTCATAGAGTTCGTGAAGATGAGAGAGATGATCAACAACGCGAGAGCTCACATCAGGAAGAAAGCTCCAATGAAATGGACCATAGGTGTAGGTCAGACCGCCAATCGCATGGTCACGAGCATAACTGAAGGCACAAGACCTCAAATCACCATTCTCGTGGTCAACAAGATGATAGGAGCTGGCAAACCATTAGTCATCGATCCAAAACTCAAGACCCTATGATTAAGGAGCTATTTCAGAGGGTGAAACAGCTAGAAAAAAGACCCGTAGCCCAAAGTAGCTAAGACTCTTACAAGGAAAGGACACTGTCCACTAAAGAGATTGAAATAAAACCCCTTTTTCATAGGTTCAAGGTCCCCAATATCCCGCTATATAATGGAAACAATGACCCATATAGCCATTTGGATGCATTCAATGTCCAAATGAACCTCCAGAGCTTCAGTTCATTGGTGAAGTGCCGAGTCTTTCGTGCCACTTTCAGAGAGATACCACGAACTTAGTTTAGGAGTCTCCTAACTTGCAGTATTCGTAGTTAGGAGGAATGCCAAATGAGATTCCTTAATCAGTATAGGGCACTAAAGAGACAACTCTCACCCCATCTTGCCACTTAACGACAGTCTTCCAGTGGAAAGATGAATTGCTTAAAGAATATATCACTCGATTTTGACGTGAGGTTAGCAATGTAGAGAACCAATCAGACGAGAGTGTCCTCATAGCTATCTCAGCCAAACTTCACAAGGATGGAAAGCTATATGAGGATATATATAAGTCCGTGAAAAGTTTGGATGAGTTCTATGTACGTACTACCAAAGAGATTCGATAGGAAGAAACCTTTAGCCCAAAGAAGCCTAACTGAAAAGAGGAGGTGAATGGCTCCAATCAGGCAAAGAAAAGAGCTGGTAGCAGGAGTAGGAGGGAAAACCAGAAAGACAACTCTGGAGGTTAGGCCACAAAAAAGCCAGAAATGGGCAGCCATAATGTCAAGGTCTCTACGACAGTTACACTTTCCTGTCAGACACTCCCAATAAGATCTTTGCAATTGAGAAGGACAACGAAGACTTTGAGAGATGTAGACCTATAAAAGCTCCCCTCAGATGAAGAGATCTTTGTGCCTACCACAACAAAGTTAGGCATAACACCTCAGACTGCTGGGCATTAAAAGACACCATCGAGGACCTCATCAAAAGAGATCGCCTGAGGGATTACGTGGGGAAACCCTCAGGATAGCGGCCCTTGTGTCCTTAGCAACTGGGGCAACATTAGCAATAGCAGATCCCAGAACATGAGAAAACACCTTCAGTAAGGACTATATTCACTATTCATGGTGGATCTCACATCGTTGGTACCTTAAATAGGTCACATGACTGCTATGTGTGGGTAGCAAGCCACGTCCTACTTATGAGTCATGTGGAATGCGAAAGTCTCACCAAGAAAGCTAAAATAACCTCAGAAGGCATCACGTTCATGGAAGAAGATGCATAAGGGATCCATGCCCCTCACGATGACACGATAGTCATCTGCGCCAAGATTGGCAATGTTGATGTGAGGAGAATAATGGTCGATACTGGTAGTTCCGTTAGCGTAATGTACAAAGGATGCTTCAACCAGTTAGGCATGAGTACAAGCCAATTAAATCCTTCCCCCGAGCCCCTATACAACTTCATAGGAGATAGAATAGTACTAATGGGTTAGATTAGACTACCGATCACTTTGGGAGATCTAAACCACCAAGCAACTGTTATGGCAAATTTCTTGATTATAGACTGCCCCTTAGCTTATAATATAGTGTTAGGTCGACTTGCTATGAATGACCTGCATATGGTCGCGTCTACTAGGACACTTACTATTAAATTTCTGACATTGAATGAAGTTGGATGCATGCAAGGAGAGCAACAAATCACCCGATGCTGCTACAAGGACACAATCAAGCTCGAGACATAAGCAAAGAAGGTACATATGGTATCTAAAGGAGAGCCCCGAGCTATGAGCACCAAGGGGGTCAGCTACAACCTTGACCTTCATGAGGTAGACATTGAATGAGCTACTAGTCCTGTTCAAGAGCTTAAGGAAGTGAAGGTCAGTGAAATAGATATAAAGAGATGCATTAAGTTGGGGAAGAGCTCACCACCTGACACAAAAGCACAGTTAGTTGAATTTCTCAAGACCAATCTGAACATCTTTGCCTAGAACCATGAAGATATGATAGGCATCGACCTTGGGGTTATGTCACACAAGCTCAATATCAACCCCCAGTACAAGCCAATTTGTCAGAAGAGAAGGCTAATGACTACCAAGTACTATGCCACATTGAAGGAAGAGGTAGATAAGCTATTAGCAAATAAGTTTATTCGAGAAGCGTACTACCCCACTTGGGTTGCTAACCCCATCCTCATGAAAATGAAAAATGGAAAGTGGAGGACATGCATAGACTTCACCGACCTGAGCAAGGCATGCCCAAAAGATAACTTCCCTTTGCCGAGGATTGACTAACTTGTAGATGCAATAGCGAGACATGAACTCCTTAGTTTCATGGATGCCTACTTGGGATATAATCAAATCTCAATGGCCACATAAGATGAAAAGCACACCTTGTTTATCACTGATCGCAGGTGATATTGCTACAAGGTAATGCCCTTCGAGCTCAAAAATGTAGGAGCAACCTACCAGCGATTGGTCAACCTGATGTTCAGAGAGCAAATCAGCAAAATGATGAAAGTGTACATGGGCAAAATGTTAGTAAAATCCAAGTAGCTTGTCAACCATGTCCTTGATCTAAATGAAATGTTCCAGACCCTGAGAAGGTACCAGATGAAATTAAACCCACTTAAGTGTGCATTTAGAGTAACCTTGGGAAAGTTCCTCAGCTTCATGGTGAATAGTAGGGGGATTAAAGCAAATCTGAAAAAGATTAAAGCTTTCCTTAACATGCGATCCCCCACTGGAGCCAAAGATGTGCAAAACTTAAATGGCCAAGTCACAGCATTAAGCAAATTCATCTCAAAGGCAATAAACAAATTTGTTCCCTTCTTTGATATCCTAAGAAGGCAAAGAAGTTTAAATGGATGCAAGAATGCGAGGTTGCCTTTTGAGAACTTAAATAGTATCTCAGACTAGCTCCACTCTTATCTAAACCAAAAAAGGGCAAGAAGCTGATCATGTACTTGGGGTGTCCCAACACGCCCTTAGTGTAGCCCTAATGCGAGAAGAGGGAGGAGCTTAGCTCCCTATCTATTATGTGAGCAAGAGACTGCTGGATCTCAAGACAAGGTACTCATCCATGGCGAAGCTCGTTTATTGCCTAGTCATTGCATCGAGGAAGTATGACCCTACTTCCAAGCTAACAGCATAAAGGGTCTCACCCAATTTTTGCTTAAGCAAGTCTTACAAAAGATGGACGCTTCAAGTCGGTTGCTCAAATGGGTAATTGAGCTTGCCCAGTTCGATATTAAATACAAACCCAGATTAGCAATCAAAAGGCAGGCTCTAGCCGACTTCATTATGGAATTCATGGGGCTTATGCAAAAGGAGGTGGAAACTTTAGAAACCTTATGGTAGGAACTGTACATGGACGGGTCATCGAGCAATCAAAAAGCCAAAGTAGGAGTGCTCCTCATTAGCCCAGAAGGGCATAAAATCCTTTGTATTTTAAGGTTTGGTTTCCAAGCTACCAACAACGAGGCCAAGTACGAAGCGCTGTTAGCCAAGTTGTGATTAGCCAAATAGGTGCGAGTTGAAAGGCTACGGATCTTTAGTGATTCACAGCTTGTTGTCTACCATGTAAGGGGTAGATACCAAATGCGAGGGTCAAAGATGACCAATTATCTCCACAAAGTCCAAGAATCATTGAATTCTTTCCAATAGTATGAAGTCAACCAAATATTGTGAGCTTAAAATGCGCATGCCAATGCCTTAGCTTGTCTGGCTAGGATCGAAGATGTTGACTTCTTAGGGGCACTCCTAGTTGAAGTCCTTTCATTCCTGAGCATTGAGCAAAATGATGTCATAATGACAATTACCAAAGCACCAGGCTCTTGGATGAACTCGATCCTGGATTATTTACAAGATGACAAGCTACCAAAAGATAAGTTCGAGGCATAATGATTACAAGCCTGGGCAGCCAGATATTGCATCCACGATGACATGTTATATAAAATAGGGTTCTCGACCCCACTTTTGAGATGCATCAATGGCAGAAACTGTGATATTGTTCTGGAGGAAATCCAAGGGGACATTGTGAAAACCACACTAGGGGGCTATCTTTGGCTCAAAAAGCTCTCCAACAAGGGTTCTACTGGCCCACGATGAAGTAGGACGCTAGCAACCTCGTGAAAAAATGTGATAAATGTCAAAGGATCACGAAGATCCCATGAACTCCGCCAGCCTACCTACGATCGATGGTCAGTCCATGGCTCATCGTGATCTGGGGCATGAACCTAATTGGACCACTACCAACAGCCTGTGGCAATTTCAAACACACAATAGTGGCTGTAGATTACTTTACCAAGTGGGCAAAGGCGAAAGAGGTTACTAAGATCTCGTCTGCGAAGATCGAAAGATTCATGTGGAGCAACATTAGTTGCAGGTTTGGAATCCCTCAGCAAATTATAATTGATAATAGGACCAATTTAATAGCGAGTAGTTCATCAAGTTCTGCAATGACCTAAAAATCATGAAAAGCTTCTCAACCTTAGAACATCCGCAGGCCAATAGGCAAGTTGAAGCTGTCAACAAGATTATCAAATGAATCTTGAAGGTGAATTTAGAGGCCAAAAAGGGAACATGGGAAGATGAATTGCCAAAGGTGTTGTAGGCTTATAGAACCACAATATGCAGCACCACAGGAAAAACTCCCTTCTTGATGGTATACGGGTGTGAAGTAATGATTCCTATGAAACTTGAAGTAGCATCTCAGCAAAGGATTACTTTCAATTTAGAAGATAACAACTAACTGCTCGCTACGAATCTAGATCTTACAGAAGAAATGAGGGAGAGAACTCACCTCAAGATTGCAACCTACCAATAGCAAGTCACTAGATATTACAATCGAAAAGTACGAGCTCAAAGCTATAAGCCTGGTGATCTTGTTCTGCATCTTGTCCTTCCAGGAGCACATAAAGCTAGTGAGGGGACCCTGGGGCCAAACTGGGAGGGCCTATACCTTATTAAGAGAGTTATTGGCAATGAGGCTTATCATTTGGTAGATACAGAAGGAACAAAGTTGCCCCAGGCTTGGAATGTCAAACATGTTCATCGATATTATCAATAAAGTCCCCAATGTTTGTAAAAAATTGGTAAGCATAAACATTTATGTAATTCTTGGCATTTTTATGTATATAGAATAAAAGTCTCAATAAAGCCTTGCACGAGATGTGATGTCTTATGTAAGAGATGTTTGTTAGAATGGTTCACTAAATTTTCGTCCTTACACCAAAGTTTGTCAAGTCACTCCTATTCGAGCATAAAAATTGAAGAGAAGAAAATAAGAATTTGTTTGATCCATCAATGGGATAAATTCATACAAAGTTTAAGAATACATTACAAAATTAAAAAAAAAACAAAATTACAAGGTTTATAGCCTAAGAAGCTAGAGCATCTAGAGTCGGACCCTCTTGAAGCTGAGGACTAGGAAGAGGAATGTCAGGGATGTTCACCACTGGAGCACCAACAGCTTCAGCAATATGGGAATCGCTCTCCCTTTGGGCAATGCCTCCAATAGGAGAAGCTTCAGCACCAGAGTCCACTCTCTTCTTAGAAGAGCCAGCCCTAGTAGCTCTCGTCTTATAGCATTCGACAGCCTCAATAGCTTGCTGGCTAAAAAAGGAGAAATCCAATTCCGGATGTCACTCCTATAGGGTAAAGAAAAAGGCGGTGCAAGTTTTGATTTCTGCCTTCTTTATTAATGAGGCAGTCTTCGCTTTAACTTTAGTGATCTCCTCCTTTGTGAGAGTGACTTCCATCTTTATTGATTCTAGCTCTTTTTCGATGACCTTAGCTCGTTGCTCCGCCATCTTGGCTATCTGCTTTACAGATCTAGCTTGTTGCTTCATGGCCTCAGCCCATCTCATTGCTTGCTTAGCTCGATGGGCGGATAAGTCCAGGTCAATCCTTGCCTTGGCTAGATCATTGGTTATTAGGCCAAGATTGACCACGGAAACCTCATGATCCATTTCTGTGTGGGATAAGGCAAGCTCAGCATTCTTGACCTTCTCCTTGAAATCTAGCACCTCAGTAGAGGCAGCAACCAACTTACCCTTGAAGGTCTCCTTTACCTTATCATAGGCTTGAAGAGCCTCATCCATCTTCATCATTGTCAATAAATTTTGAAAAGTCAGAGCCAAAGTTAGATTGCAAAGTAAATAAAAGGATCAGGATAAAAAGACCTTATCACCAAGCCATGACGAGCTACATAGCCTACCAACCTCCTAAGGGAGAACTCCTCGGACTCCAACACCTGAATCCGATTGTGAGTTCCCAGAATTGTGTCAATGTTATCAATGAGAACCTCAATGTACTCCCTTGTCTTGGAGGTAGGTTTGACCGATGGCTTCATGACCTTAGCCTTTGATGTAGCTCACTTACAAGGAGTGACCTTCTTCTTCCCTTTGTATACCCTTCATCTTTTGGCAAAAGGCTCAGGAAGGGTGGCAACCTTTGTTTTGACTGCCACCTTAGGTGGAGAGGTAGGAATTGACCCCTGCAAAGGAGCTATTGTCGAAGTTAAGGGTTGACTTTCGATAGTAGGGGCTACAATTGTATCAAGATCTAATGAGATCTCCTCATCATTAGAGTGTGGCATCTTGAGAATGAGCTCCATTATTTTGTCATAATCTTCAAAGTTGGTGGGACTAACCTCTATGGCCTGACGAATTCCAATCTCCTTGGTGACCTTGATGCCTTTAGCCGGGGTGAGCTAGTGAAAGCAAAGGAGGTCCTCGTCAAAGCGAAAGTCATTTTTGAGATCATTCGAGGCAGTGAACTGATCCAAGACTACTCACTCCCTAGCTCTTAGAGTTAGCTCCTGGCCGGTCTCGTCTATAAAATAAGACAAAAGTTAGAATCAAAAGTAAATGTGAACAAATCATTAAACTCGTGCATCTTTAATTCACTCACCAAAGGTAATGACAAATCTAAAATTTTGGAGATCACACAGGGAGGGGCATGACGGGTTTTATAATGCCCTACGTTAGATTTCCCTTTAGCATCCTTACAGTAGGATCTTCTTGTGCACCGTCAACCGAGCCATGAGCTAATAGAGCCCATTTGACATGCTCGCACACCTAAGGCTAAACAAGTAACACAGAACCTCAACCAAAGGTGGTGGAAAATCATTACCTAAGTGAATTAGCACCAAAGAAATGAGCTGGGTGTAAGAATTTGGGATGAGCTGAGCTGGGCTAAGTCTCACTTTGTTCAAAAAGTTGACAATAAAAGGGCGTATTGGGAACCTAAGTCTTACAACGAGGTGCAGGAAACTAACGGTGATGAAACCCTGAGGTGGATAAGGTGTATAGTCATCCAAAGAAGGTATCATGAGGCTGCATCCCCTGGGGAGCTAAGACATCTGGATTGCGGTCTGAAGCTCAAAAAGGTAGACAAAAGAAACATGCAGACTAAATACGTGATGACCAAGTAGCAACCTCTTAAACCCTAATAAGACCAGGATAAGCTATAAAATCCCTAGCAACCTCCCCACTCCTTGAGGTTGCTTCACTATGACATTGCATCAACCTCACGTTCTAGGTTAAGGAGCCGAGTTCGTCATCTTCATTTCTACTTTGGTGATGGTGGCATCCATGACCTATGCCTATCCACATAAAGGGAAAAAATTGGTCAGGTCGCTACAACCAGACCCTACCAAAAACTAAAGCTAATAGCTTCCTATGCGGTAGGCCATGAACACCTCAAGCCACCCGTTTACAACCTGGACTCCAATGGACAAGAAAAACTCTATGATTGAATAACAAAATCTAAATGGTAGATGCTAGACTCAAAATGGTAACTAGAAAACCAAGATTCCACTAACAGAACCGATCGAATGAACCAAACTAAGCAAAAAAGGAAATACACAGACAACAAACCTTAACCAACACTTTCATCCCTCAAACAATGGCAAACAGGCTTCACAAACTACAAAGTAGAGAAATCCAGAAATAACAAAGTGAAGGAAGACTCATCGTGGCTGGCTGAAATGGAAGGTCTGAGGATGCACATGAAAGTGCTTTATGATAAACAAGACCTAAGCAACCACTAGGGAATCGAAGCAATGTTGATGGTAGCCAATAACGGAAATTGATTCCAACAATTGATAGAAGAAATGAGCAAAGAGAGAGTTTTGAAGGTCTAAGTTTCAAATGACAAGTAAGAGGGAAGAGAGAAGCCCCTTCAGCGTATAAGGCATGCAACGACACTGTTAGATCTAGAAACTCGTTAGCTACCCATGATCTGATGGTTCAGTAAGTGCCAGCAGTTAGCTGATAGAAGCAGCGCGCACGCGTGCCAAAGGTAGGAGCAATCATGATAGCTTAGCTGTGGGAAATTGAAGAGTCACCTATAGAGCCAACAGAAGCATGTGAATGGCTCATGGAATTATAGATCGTGAGTAACGAGTCATGAATCCAAACTTAAAGAAAAAATCTCGCATCCAAGAAGTGCTAATCATACACTAAACTCTTGCGTGAGCCACTTCCAAGAAGTGCCTCAATCACTAAACTCTTGTGCGGACTACTTTAAAATCTTGTGTCTAAGAAGTGCTAGCCACACACCAAATTCTTGCACAAGTCACATCCAAGAAGTGCATCAAGCACCAAACTCTTGCGAACTACTCTAAAACCTCATATCCAAGAAGTGCTAGCCATACACCCAACTCTTGCACAAGCCACATCCAAGAAGTGCCTCAAGCACCAAACTCTTCCACAAACTACTCTAAAACCTCACATCCAAGAAGTGCTAGTCATGCACCAAACTCTTGCACGAGCAACGTCCAAGAAGTGCCTCAAGCACCAAACTCTTGTGCAAACTACTCTAAAACCTCACATCCAAAAAGTGCTAGCCACACACCAAACTCTTGCACAAGCCACATCCAAGAAGGGCCTCGAGCACTAAACTCTTGCATGGACTACTCCAAAATCCTACATCCGAGAAGTGCTAGCCATGCACCAAACTCTTGCATGGGCCACATCCAAGAAGTTCCCTGAGCACCAAACTCTTATGCGGACACTATTGAAGCCACGTCTGAAAAGTGCCAATGGCACTAAACTCTTGCGTGGATCAAGGCGCTTTCATGTAGCCTATCAAGACCTCATGTCTAAGAAGTGCTTTAGAACCAAACTTTTGTGTGAGCTAAGATGTGTCTATACAACCTATGTAGACATCACATCTCACACCGGTGAAAGTGCTTCAACACTCCGGTGCTCAGGCTTATGCTCAATAAAGGCACTCTGGTGCTTAATTCTATTGCTAATTGAAATGAACTGATATGATCGATTAGTCACCCAATACGGCACATATTTTCTTAAAGTCATAGTTTATTGACTAGAGTCCCTTTTACATTAGTTCAATTAATATCGTTTGAGGCTGATTGGCTTAGCGAGCACTCACCTTATCTAATGACTTTCAAGTTATGATTTGTAAGGACTGACATTGCCAACGGCAACCTATGAAATTGTTATGATGGCATAGTTGGGAGGAACAATAAAAGGCAAAGTTTCATTACAAAACCTCTTCCAATGAGGTAAAACTACATAAAGGATTAAGAATACAAGACGAAACAGGCCTACAACTGATTAAGGAAAGGCTGAATGCTAGCAAGCTTATAACCATAATATGTAAAAGGAACTGCTCTAGCTCTGCCTCCACCTGAGCTGATAGCTCATCCAAATCAAGCATCCCCTGAGGTGCCTGAAGTAGGAAAAATAATGTCAAGTACAAATAGAAAGGCTACAAAAGTTTTCCCTAATCCTCTTAAGCGAGGAAAGCATCCTACAGTTTCATCAAGCTACCTAAAGGCCCAGAGACACTCGGCACCATCAGACAAGAGGACAATAGAACACGATTGAAAGAACTGAGCTATAACAAGTTGTAAGACTAGTAAGCAAATCAGATAGTTCTAACTCCTCTACCTAAGCCTCTTCTAAAGCTGAAAGCTCCTCCCTCCACCTTGCAACTCTTGGTGGTAGCCAACAATCAATCAGTAAGCTTGCCAAAGGACAAAAGAACAAAAAAGGGAGAGCTAAACTTGTTAGCTCCAAGAGGAGGTTACAAACAAGATCCTAGAGTTATCAAGGAAGAATACCACCTGAGAACCACATGCAGTGAATCAT
Source organism: Saraca asoca (assembly GCA_026873985.1). Classification (NCBI taxonomy): domain Eukaryota; kingdom Viridiplantae; phylum Streptophyta; class Magnoliopsida; order Fabales; family Fabaceae; genus Saraca; species Saraca asoca. The sequence goes on from JANHAO010001060.1 coordinate 21,338, forward strand.
TCATGCCTCACAGTCTCATGCAGTGAACCATACATGCCTCAAAACATGAAGATGAAAGCCAAAGCTTTATAAATATGAGGGCATCATCCAATGCACTTATCTGGCTACTCTGTGAAAAAAGGGAGAGGACTTCCTACACCTCATATAGATGAGCTGGACTTCATCTAAGAGTCCAGAGGGTATTTAACTATACCAAATTGAATAATCCGCAATAAAGCAAGATTGTTACGCCAACAGTTGGAGAACATCCACGATGGGAGGCATAGCCTGATATAGGTGAAATGGAAGACTGAGACCTGAAATGACAATACAGTAGGCTATAAGTAGAAACTTTTGACTAAATGGTGAACTATAGATGAAAGACTTGATGATGCTATAGACTGTGAGCAAAAACTTTATTATCTAACTACAACTCCTAGTCTACGAAGTGAACTAAGAGTTGGAGGGTTTGATGTTATGGGTATTTCCCAGATTATGCAAAATGGATGGGCCAAGGCCCAATAAAAAGTTGAGTCCAACTAAAAGGAAACCCAAATCACTTGACAGGCAATGTCGCTTAGCGAGGTGTCAGCTTGCTAAGCACGAACTTAAAGCTTAGGTCAAGGACAAAGTGAGAACCCAGCTCATTAGGAAAGGCACTAACTCATTGAACAAAAATAGCATCTAGCCTATCTTTCAGTAGAATCATCTAGATGGATCTAGTGACGGGATTAGTCCATGGTGAGCAAGTCACCTAATGCAGGTCCAGGTCACTAAGGTAGCAAGCTGAGCATGACTACGGAAGTCTAGTCATTAGCTGAGGACACATATTCCTAACTAATAGCTCAACCTCCAGAACTGACACATCAGCCTCCAACAGTCCGACAATGATTTGCCTAACATTTATTATCAGACACCAAGCATTTATTACCTAATCAATGAAAATAATTATTTTGTTGCTTCCCAAATTACACTTGTAACCCTCTCCTCTCCTATAAATAGGGGAGGAACCTCTGTAAAATAGATAGAAAGAAGATGGCATGCAGATACTCTGTCGGAATAGCAACTTAGCATTGTATCTCCGTTGACTTTCATAAAGAAAATCATCACACAAAGTTAATACAACTCACCATGGATGAAGGGTTTGATTGGTTTTAGACAAACCACAATTAAAGCTTCTAGTATTTATTGTTCTCCTTCTTCTTCTCCTTCTTTCTTTCCCATTAGCTCACATTCTCAACTTGCAATTTGGGGTAACACTGGACTTACACTTGTTGACCAGATTCTGCCATCAACAAATCCATATTATGGCATTTAAGATATGGCCATTTAAATTTTCATGGCCTTAAATTATTGAAATAGAAAGAAATAGTGCTTGGCCTACCATATATTTCTCTTGAGAAGAAAATTTGTGAAGTATGCATTTATGGCAAAATGCATAAATTGTCATTTCCAAAGGCATATTGGAGAACTAAATCTCCACTAGAATTGGTGCATGCTGATATTTGAGGTCCTCTAAGAACCCCTACTCCTAGTGGCAAAAGATATTTTCTATTATTTGTTGATGATGTTACACGCATGATGTGAGTTTATTTTATTGAGCAAAAATCATATGCTTTTCAGCATTTCACTCAATTCAAAGCCCTTGCTAAAAAACAAAGTGGGCATTCTATCAAAATTTTAAGGACTAATCATGGAGACGAATTTATTGATTAGAGATTTGTTAATTCTTGTAAGGAGCTTAGTATCAAAAGAGAGCATACTGTTTGATGTACACCACAACAAGATGGTGTCATCAAAAGAAAAAATAGAACATTTATTAATATGGCACATACCATGCTTCATAGCAAGAATTTGCCAAAATATCTATAGGTTAAGGCTATCAACACAACCATCTATATTTTTAACAGATCCCCCATAAAAGGTGTGAAAAATATGACTTCATATGAAGCCCAGTTCAAGAGAAAGCCAAAAGTTGATCATTTCAAAATTCTTGACTGCATTGCTTATGCCTACATTCCAAAAGAAAATCAAGAAAAATTACATGAGAAAGGAGAAAAATATATTTGTATAGGATACAATAATGAATCAAAGGCCTTTTGTCTCTACAATCCTAAATCAAAACAATTGATCATTTTAAGAGATGTCATTTTTTATGAAGGAACAACATGGCAATGGAATGATGAAATAATTAAAGCCACCCAATTCCTTGAAAAAGATGAAGAAATAAGAATTGATTCAAGCCCAAGCATATAACCTTCAAGTTCAAGCCAGAGTTTGAGATAAGAGGACTTATCCTCATATTCATCCACCCTAAGAAAAATACGACCATTACAAGATCTTCATGAAACTTGTGATACCACATTATTTTCTTAGGAGCCACAAAAATATAAAGAAGCAACTAAAGAAGAAGCATGGATGAGGAGATCAAGATGATAAAGAAGAATCACATATAGGAGCTCACAAAGAAGCCAAAAGACAAAGACATCATAGGCCTAAAATGGGCCTACAAAATCAAGTACAATGAAGATGGGATAATTCAAAAGTACAAAGCATGACTTGTTGCAAAAGGATACTCTCAATAGCTAGGTGTTGACTTCAATGAAACCCTTGCTCCTATGGTGCACATGGATACAATTATAATGGTTCTCACACTAGCTGCACAACTAAAGCTAGAAGTTTACCCGTTAGACAAGAAATCAGCCTTTCTTAATGGTGAAATTGAAGAAGAAGTCTACATGGAGCAACCTTAAGGGCACAAGACTCAAGGTGAAGACAAGGTGTATTACTTGAAGAAGGCCCTTTATGAACTCAAGCAAGTCCCTCATGTATGGAATAGCAAAATTGGCAAATATCAAATTGATCATAGATTTTCTAGAAGCCCAAGTGAGCCATCCTTATACGTGAAGATGTGTAGAAATCACTTTCTCATTATGTGCTTGTACATGGATAACTTAATCTACATCAACACTAATGCAAGTATGATTGAAAACTTCAAGAAGATCATGATGAAGGAATACGAAATCATTGATCGTAGTCCCATGAAATATTTTCTCGAAATACAAGTAAAACAAAAGCTAGGACAAATATTCCTCTCTTAAGAAAATATGCAGATAATTTTTTGAAGAAATTTCACATAAAGGATTGTAAGCCACTGATAACATCGATGGTGTTGAATGACAAGCTAACTAGGCAAGATGGAAAAGAGAAAGTTGATAAGACAATTTATCGAGGCCTAGTTGGATGATAGATCTATATCACAAACACATGGCCTGATATAGTGTATGTAGTCAATATTATTTCCATATACATGAGTGAGCCCAGTAAAGCACATTTCATCACTGCAAAAAGAATTTTGAGGTATGTCAAGAGTACAAAGACATTTGGCATCTTGTACAAATTAGAAGATAATTCCAATTTGATTGGTTACACTGATAATGATTGGACTAGTAGTGTCAATGATCGCAAGAGCATAAGTGGATATGTGTTTCTTCTAGGATTCAAAGTAATCTTATGGGCATTAAGGAAGTACAAGACCATAGCACTTTCATCAACAAAAGCAAAATATATGGTAGGAACAAGTGCAACAATAGAAGTGGTATGGTTAAGAAGAATTTTGCAAGATTTGCAACAAAGCATTAGGGCACCAACAAAAATTTACTATGACAACATGACCACAAAAGTCATGACAAAGAATCCAGTATTCCATAGTCACATATCGAGATTCGATATCACTTTATTCGAAAGTTGGTGGAGAAGGGAGAGATCAAACTTGAATTTTGCAAAATTTGAGAACAACTTGTAGATATTTTCACAAAGTCAATTCTAATTGAGAAATTTAACAAGTTCAGAGAAATGCTTGGAATACAAGATTTTTCAAGATTATAGGAAGTGTTAAAAAAAGTAATCTAAAAAAATGTAATTGCAAGTTGGGTAAAATATTATAGCTAGTAATGATTATCCTAGAGTCTAAGAAAGTAGGAGATAAGAAAGATGTCAGTTAATTATATAATTAGAAAAATCTAGATGCAAGTAGGTAAGATAGATAAGAAACCTCCAGAGACATCAAGTGAAGTCAATGAAGCACATTATATATATATATATATATATGTGTAGTGTTCAATAGTGAAGTTTGGTAGTAAGAGATTAGCCTCCAATAAATCTTCATTCAACCACACATTCTTTCTCTCTCTCCCATACATCAAACGCCACACACATCACTTACTTTTTGCTTTATCAATTATACTAACCTCCTAACCCACACATTTTTGTGGCATATAGATTATGATACCTATAGTAATGTCATACTCAGATAGTGGTGAAGCAACAATAAAAAAAAAACTACAACGTACAGTAAATATGCAAAAATCGGTAACCGAAAAGAAAGTTCTCTTTCATACCCATAAACACACATGTACACACATGCATGCGTGCATAGACACACACACACACACATGTGTGTGTGTGTATATATTATCCATCTAAATCTCAGCACTTAGGCTATAGAAATGCTACCAAAGAAGAAAAGGGAGAGTGGAAGAACTAAAACTACCAAAGAAGCAACCATGTCGAGTGGCACAAATAAAAAATCAATGTACATCCATAAATGATAAAGAAGAATACAGTAAAGCCCATATGACCACTTAGTCTTAGACAATACATTGATAAATAAGAACCTATTGGCTTTTGCTATGAATTTTGCAATCTTATCAACTATAGTCTTAAGTAAAATCCCTAACTTGTGATTATAACCAAGGAGAGTTACCAGAAAAAAATAATATATTAATGAAAGCCACTGATGAACATAATTTATACATATTTTATATCTCTTCTATAATTAGTTTTTTGTCATGCTTATATGCTTAATTGGATACTTACGATTAGTTTTATGGTTTCATCAATTTTTTAGTTTAATTTTATTAATTCTGTAATTTGACATTATTTCATATGTTTTAGATTTTTAGGTGTATCTTGAGTTTTGGACTTCAATTTTACATGATTCTTATGTCGTTCGAAAGTTAAAAGAAAGCTCTAAAAATGTCATAAAGAGCCTAAAGCCTAGTTCACCCATTTTGGAAGTCAAATTAAACCCTAAAGCAAAGAGCTATCTTGTAGCCTAAAATCAATTTTAGTATTTTAATCATAACTAGAACTCTGTTCCTTATTTTAGTACAAACCTAACTTATAGGATAACTCAGATCCATCCTCACAACTTTTATGAAGAGTTTTAGGTCAAACTATATCATTTTCATAAAATTTCAAGACTGTCGACTTAAGTGACAAATTCTATTATGTGTTGGACTATTCTAAAATATTGTCTCAGTTTTTGGCCCACAAATTAAGATAGGAATCAAATTTTTTAGCAAGGTCAAGGCAATTGGATTGCTAAAAGATGAAGCTACATTTCATATGAGAGACCCATATCCAATTGAGCCTCCTTCCATCCTTAGTCAGCAGCCCAAGTAGAGGCACAATTGTGAGCTCCTATAAAATCTCAGCTGAGTCATAATTGTAATAAATTTTAGATTTATTTCATTTTTATCTACTTTTGTGAAGAGGAGAAACTCTACTAGGACAAGAACACTAGCCTTAATTATATTTCCTCTTCTCTTTTTATTTTTGTTTTTATTTTTACTTTAATGTGTAGCTAAACTTTTATTTCAATCTAAAGGAAATTTTGCATCAATTCTTTTGTTGATTGTGAGATTTACTTCTATTGTGAATTTATTCCCAATTTGACTCTCTTTATTCTCTATTTTAATGCTAATTAGTGCCTTGGATGATTAGTTAAGATGGCTAGTTAATTAATTGTTCATTATGATTTACTATTAGTTAAATTTTTTAACCAATGTTGTTGTTTATGGCTATATAGGTTGAGTAGCAATAAAGTTTTAAATTATGTGCTGGTGCAGGTCAATTGTCCTAGAGAATTAGGGGTAATTATTTGATTTGCTACTGAGGTAAATTAATTAATTAGTCTTGGTATTTTCATAGCTTAATACTATTAGTGAATTGGTTTAGATGCTTGGATTCAACCGATTCAATGATAAGAATTAACTGAGTACTGGGCTTGGTTGACTAATTTAGAGAGAAAGTAGCAAGAATTGGTTGGTGCTAGACTTAATTAGATTCTTGGCTAAGGAGTCAAAGAAGAAATGAAATATTTGTGTTAATCATCAATCACAAAATTGATTACAAGAGCCCCTTGGATTGAAACTCTTCTCCTTAATTTTCTTATTTTCCTTTGCTCCTAATTGGTTATATTGTTATTGTTTGTTTAATTTCTATTTCTAATTAGTTGATTACTAAGCCCCTTTATTTTACTATTAATACACTTAAATTAATTGTTGGTCTCTGTGGTTCGACCTAGACTCACCAGTGTTATAAGCTCAAGTAGTTTCAGCATTATCTTTATCAGTCTTGCTAGTTGTCAACCACAATAAGAAAATAAAACCAAATAAGAATAACTTCTTTGTATGTTCTTTTTTTTTTCTTTGCTTGTGTTCCATATCACATCCCTTGATTGCTTCTCTCAACTACAGTGATAAAAAAAATGGCTTTTGAAGATTTAGCAACTAATGGTCAAAAATAAAGTTGAATGACTAAGATATCCAAACTAAGTCCCAAATTATTTCTATCAAAGTCAATAGTGTTAGCCATTTCTCCTTTATGAATGAAGTATCATCAAATTAAGCTAAAAATATTTACTAAATCTTATAAATATAGTGCATCAGTTCTTACATATCAATAAATGCATTTCATGAAGAGGCATCTAAATAGGTACCAAAACTGACCATTGTCATATCAATTAATTATAAATAGCCCATAAGTATAGTTGCTAACTTGACTTATGTGCCAAAGGTTGATGCTTTGGTTAATACCTTAACAAAAATTTATTGAGGCACCAAAGTGAAAAAGTAAAAAATTCATTAGGGTCGGATTGTAATTTCCTTTTTTCCTAAAGGACCTATTTGAAGTCAGTAGAAAGTCATGGGGTCAATGTGTAATTTTCTCCATTTGGCTTTATGTAGAAAATTTCTCCAGCCAACTTCTCCCTTCAATGCGTCCTTTTTCTCCCTTTCTTGAAGCTTCCTTTCCCCTCTCTTTTTGGTCCGAACCAGCTATAACAGTGACCTCTAGCCTTCGGTGCTCTAACAATTGGCTTTCCTTTGTCTAGCACTTCCTCTTCACTGACATAGCTTGACAGTAGCTCTCCCAGTCGAACGTTTACAGCCAAAAGCTACAAGCTACCATAGTCGATCACCGACAACATCTGTCTTTTGGCCTTTACTTCATTCGGTGAGCTTCAGTCATTGTGCTCCTCCTCTCCAACTCTTTGGTAGCTCCCCTCCTCCAACTGGCTAGCTAGACACTTCCTTCTTCCTTTTCCAGCAAGCTTCGGTCGATGCTCTAACTAGCTCATCAATGATGATCTGACTGGCGGTAGCTCCCCACTTGTACTTTGAAAGGTAGTAAGTATTCCTAGAATAAAAGATTTATTTTATAGTAACTTCATAGCAAGTTTTCAAGATAAATTAGTTAAAACCCTCACTGTGCAAAGTTAAAGAAAAATGGAAATTTCTTATGGATTTGCTCAAAATAAATTCTTATTGACAAACCAAGCACACAGACATGAGATTTTTGGAGCTTCAGCTGAAAAACCCAAGTTAGCTGACCTAGCCTCTAAGGAGTGTCTAAGGTGAGTGGACAATCCTCCTCACTTCATGATCCCATTAGTAAATATAAAATAATTTTATTATATGAAATATTATTAATCCTTTTAAATAATAGAATTTTCCTATTTATTAAAGTGATTTCAAAAGTATATTTATATGTTGTATGTGTACATGGAATGGTTTGCCGTGATTAAAGCATTTTCACCTTGTGTTATGTCATTGGAATTGGCAATCTTATTTTCTATGTGATGAGTAGATATAAAAATGCATCAGCAGGTTTATATATATTTTAATGAATGTTGCTTACCCAAAATAATATTTTCATGTTACATGATATTTTTTGATTATTGGTTTGAGATACTAGATTCTCTGAGAAATTTATTGGTAACTCTTAAATGCACTTGTGTACAAAATATCTTACAAGTGAGATGGATGGATTATGATGATGTTTATAGGAGAGATGGATGGATTGGACTGGTGTGATGGAGATATATTTAAGATATATGGTTACCTCTGGGAATTTTTCCATTGGGGTTCCAGTTAGTTATGTTGTATATGCATTATTATATTTTATAAAACTTATAGAATATTTTCTTATGTTCTTATTGTGATGGATATTTTCCATAGTATCATGTATTGCTATATATTTCATCCTATTAAATATCATATTACAATTGTTTAACCATCTTAATGGATGAAGCTTCCAAACTTGTTGTGAGGTTATGACATTTAAATGGGTAAGCATAATTTTCACTGTTGTATCTATATATTTATATATACTTTCAAACCTGGTTTTTAAATGGGGTTTTTAGGTAATTATGGGATTGTCTACTCACTGAGTTTCTATGAAACTCATTCCCTTCTTCTCCATGTTTTTCAGAGTCAGAAGATATTCCTTTGGTTACTTCACACCCTCCTGGTTCCAGATCTACTCCTTGATCGAGTAGGTCATTCTTGCGGAAATTAAAGATATATAAATGGTAGAAAATCAATGACAATTGGTAGAAATGTATGTGCATATATTGTGTATGATTGATGGATGCCCAATAAGATATGGATTGTATAGTCTGGGCCACTATATTTTATTTTGTTATTATATAGGTTGTGGTGGGTGTGTAGCCCTTGTCTGATATATAGGCCTTGAGGCCAGGTGTCTAGAAAATAAAGGAAACTCTGCAAGATTTTCATTAGAATTTAATATATAAATAATTCATTATGGATTGATAAAATAGTGAGTCATTGGTATGTAATTGTATTATAAGGCTTGTAGGGGATCTCCTAATGGAAGGGATTTCCTGATGGTGATCTTCTACACCGATTACGTTCCATAGATCAAGGCATGACATTTGGGTTCATCAATATCTCCACCCATTTTTCAATTTACCATTAACAAAACTCCTTTGGCATGCAAACCCAATTGTCTCTTTGGGAATGAGGATGTGCCCAATTGACTTACCATGGTTCATAACCATTACTCTCTCGTTGCATCACAACAAGCTTATATGAAACAAAACTACACTGGAAATTTTAGTTAGGATAATGAAATTTATATATTTCATGTTTTGATTATGGTCTTAAGGGAGCATAAAAAAGGATAAATCATCCTCTAATCTATTGTTTAGACTATTACTAAAATAATCCAATTACTAAAAGGATAATTCATCCACTTCTTATATCTTTTTAGAAAGATAACTAATCCAATTATGTACTGCCCAACAAATGTGTTGATAGCTTGAAGATCATTTGTATGTCTAGAAAACAACTTCAATAGTTTCATGAGAGACATAATATTCATTAAATACATAAGCACTAAAAATAGTTTTAATATATGAGACTATTATGAGATTATGCTAATTTTCATTAGCACCCTTAGCCTTAATTTTCTACTATGTATGAAGAAAGCACTAAAAAATTGTTTTCACCAATTTGCTTTCTAATACTAATTAAAATTATATTCTATGACTAATAGTTGAAGTTGGTAATTGTTGTTCATAAAATAACATACATATTTCTTATAATTGGATGTTGCGCAGCAAGGTAAAGACCAACGCTTGACTTTACTCAAGCTCACTTTACTATCCTATAAAAATGTCCTCGGATCCTCACTTTGTTGAAGCTAATGAATTAACTGCTAAATATAAAGCAAGTTGATATTGAAATTTTTATATTATATGTATACCTATTACACATGAATATGTTAAGTTGTTCCATTACTACTTGAACTAGATGGTTTTTGTAATGTTGTTACACATTATTGCTTGATCCAAGCTAAACTTTTTAGATTTAGCTTAAATCAACTTCCAAGTGAGCAACTTTATTTTGAGTGTACAAAATTATTGAAAAGCAACAGTGATCTTGCATTAGGTGCTGCAAAACCCTTGACAAATGTGCTAAGTAATTTATAGAATCTTTGTGAAATTACTATTTGAAAGGATAAACAAATAATAGGAACTTATCAATGAAACTTATCCATGTTCACCTTGTAGAAAATCATTCCTCCTTAGCTTCACTACTTCACTTCAATACCATTTTCATGAACTTGCAATTTTGGTGAAGTTAGAAAATTTATCATTAGATTTTTTATAGCATATGTTCTTTTTTTTTTTTTTTTGAAAAATCCATTTTGAGTAGAAAATGTATAAAGATGTAATTGCAGCCTCTAGTCACTCATATATAGTAACATACTTTCAACCAAATCCTAATTCTTATATTGTCCAACATGATAAAGTAAGCTATCATAATAGTTTAGCATATTTATAATCAAGCAATTTCTCATTATAATTCAGACTTCAAAGTAGAGCCAAGTATATGCATGTAGAAGAAAGTGGAAAATACCTTAAGAATTATCCTATTTATAGCATGAGGCAAGTTAAAAGGTTCCAGTTGCCACTTCCTATACATTTTTATATTTTCCTTAGAATCAGTGAAACTATAGTCATTAGCTTCAAAAAAATTTTACTTTCAAAGGCTTTATAGAACGTTTAAGTTCTTGGAGGAGAAATTGTATATAAAAAAAATTCAAATTCATGCACCCATTTTAAAAGAGGGAGAAAATAAAATCAAATAAATAATGATAATCCTAATTCCTATAAACCAAACCAAACCTTCGTAGAATGTTCATTAGCTTTAACTTGCAATCCTTGCCAAAGCCATCTCTCTTTTGTCTCTAAGTATTTGCACACAAGCCTAAGGATAAATTGGATAACCTAAACAAATGTCTAGAATTAGACCTTTTTGATGAAGCGTCTAATACTTGGTAAGCCATTTTTCTAGTGACCCATTACCAAAACACCATTGCCAAGCATACAAAGCATGAAATCAACATATCATAGCATATCATAATTGTGAAAAAAAAAAATCAAAAATTGTAGAGAACTATTCATAATCATAAATGAATGCCATATTCAACATGCATTAATGCTTCCAATTGTAGATAAAAATTAAAAAATGCAAACAAAATATGAAAAATAAAGTATGAAATAAATTCATAAGTAAAATACTATTATTAAGCTTTCTGAGTAGAACATGAATAGATGCTAGGAGCTACTAAATGAAAAAAAAATTCATAATGTGGAGAAGAACATAATAGAAATAATAACTTTAAAAATTAAAATAAATAATACTAGATCAAGAATATGAGCAGCATAGCTCTTCGTCAATGAGGACCATTTCGATGGATTTGATCTCATAAGGCTTGTAAAAAAGAGGAACAAACCACATCCTCTCAACGTTAACTTTAAGCATCAAATTAGTAAAGCTCAAACTCGTCTTCACTTCTTTCACAAAGCACAAGTTGCTCTGCTTTGCTAATGCATTCAAACAAAGCAGCATCAACTAAGGAAAGTAAGTGAAAACAAAAGGAATCTGAAGAAAAAAAAACCATAACAATTATGATTTACCATTTGCTTAAACATTTTCACTTTTTGATGCAACAAAACTTTCTAAAATGTTATAATAGCTAAATGAGAGAGAGAATGAACGGAGTAGCTAAACAGATAATAAGCCATCTGTAATGCAACAAAATAAATATGAAATGGAAGAGAGCAAAGGAAACCCTCGTGCAACAGCCACATGGAAGTAATTACACATGATTAAGAGCTCCTGTCTTCAAGACAATGGGTGACAATAGATTGTCTAGAGAAGTTAATTCTCCAACTAACTAGCTAGATGCCCTAATAGAGAGACAGACAGGCTCTAAGGAAATCAACAGCAATCATTAAATAGCATGCCATCAAATAGGTTTTCACCAGGCAGTTAAGATCAACTTATGAGAAGTGAGTTTTTATTCTCACATATTGGTGCACACAAAGTAATACAAAAACTCAAGTGACAAATTTACTTACCTTAGGCTTCCTCAAGGGACAAGTGTCTCTTTCTGATGAGAAGTTCAACTTTGAATGTGGAGTTAACACCTATGCTCTTTAACTCAATTTTGAATGTGAGCTTGACACCTGTCCCCTTTTTTAACTACTTTTAAATAATATAATATAGTTATAAGTGCTCTAGGGTTCTAGTATTTTCATTTAGTAAAATTTTTGGGTTTTTATTATTTTTGCAGTAGTCTATTATATGTCTATTTGGCACATCAAAAAAGTTAATTTTTAACTTTTTTGACTTAATCAAATAGATCTTTTTCATATTTCAGAGGTGTTTGATGTACTAATTTTTTAGGAAAGAAAAACTTTCTTTCAAAAAGTTACTCCAAGTAGTTTATAGATTATTAGAATAGAGCTTTCAATTATTTTTTTTCTCAATTTATCTTTCTTCTTTTGGTTAATTGACAACTCATGTTTTAATTAATTAGAAACCTTCATTTTCAATGCTTATTTTCTAATATCATATTATTTTCAATATTTTTTCCTCCACAAAGTCAAAGGGCAACAAAAAAAAATCACATATCATTGCATATTTGGCATATGCCCATTAATTTAATATAAATAAATAAAAATAAGTAAGTAAATAAATAAATAAATAAATGATATTATAAAATCTAATTAATTAAATTTTAAATAATTTTATTCTTATTTTGAATATTTTAATTGCATTAGTATACTTTATCATCAAACTAAATATGAATTAATTTACTCATATATTAATTGTTGATATTAACATCCTTTTATATCATTTTATATTTATAAGTTAATTCAGCAGTTAATTTTACTAAGCATTTTTAATACAATCAACTAACTTATCAACTTTCAACTTTCAATTAATAAAATAACTAACATCTAATTTATTAATTATCAATTAATTACACTAAACAGATTCACAACTTATAAATTGGATTCATTGTTTATAGGCTCTTAAGGCCTAATAGCAACGTACTGGCCGATTTTTCCAACTTCCATTCTCAAATAGTCCTTCTTTTGGATTCTAAAGCCCTGTAATTAATATAACAATAAATAGCCAAAAAAAATTGATGAGAAAATAGTCCCATGAACTTACTACATCATACCGTGCATTTGTGGCATTAGGAAAGGCAAACTTTCAAAATGGGTAGGCAGTTCATGAGCATTAATATCTAATATGCCTTTATCCTTTATACAATACGGAGTTTTGAGGCTTTAAATCAACGTCCTGTGGCTGTGGTTGTAGATCTATTCAGAGTGTCAAAGGCAAAGTGATGATTGATGCTTTCCAATTGATTAATCCACAAACTATGATGTTGGGTTAGGAACCACGGCAAAAAACATCCAACCTTGGGAATCTCAAGTGAGTGGCCTACAAATACCTTCTAATAAAAGTAGAAACTTTTTACTATTTTCTTTTTCTTGTATGTGATTATTATTCTGACCTCTTTTTCATGCCCCCTTCTAGGCTCTGATCCATGGCTTGAACCAACATTATTATTCCATAGCTATCAACTACAGAAAAAATGAGCTTGAAGAGAAGATGTTACTTAACCTTCACAAGAAGAAATGGACCGATAGTTTGACCCTGAGGCATTTTGATGCATATTCCAAAACTAATGAATAGACTGTTTAGGTGAGTAAGCATTTCATAACATGAAAATTGAATTTTATTCTTTATTCTCCTCACTTTTTTCTAAATTTAGTCTGAAAATAGGTTTATTCTTGAGAATTTGAGACTAATAAAAATAGTGCATGAACTTCCTCACACCATATCCATCCAAGGTAGTTTCCTAGGCAACCTATTTAACTACAAACTACTTCTCAGCCTCAAGGAAGAGAAAGAAAAGGGGAATAAGGATAAAAGCCCTTTTTTATGTATTCTTCTAGGTTAGATAAGTTTCTATCATGCATCTTAACCATTAAATATATTAAATATAGATATTCTTACTTAATCATAGATTCATGTATGGTTTGAGGAAAACTTGGAACTTGGAAGCATACTCTACTAGCTTACTTTTCATGTCACATTCTGGCTGTCCTATGAGGACAAGGACAGAGAGGGACTGCATGGAACCTTACTCTCCTATGGTTGATAGATGGCTGATGTTATTTTAGTTTATGGCCACAGAACTGGATCAATTATTCTGCTTCCTTGGGATGGATA
>JANHAO010001061.1:0-35421 GCA_026873985.1 Saraca asoca
ATTTGGATAGTTGAGTTGTAAGGATTCTGGTACTTCAAATAACTTCCCTGTGGGATCGACCCGTATTCACCGGTATTAGCTACAATTACACCGTGCGCTTGTAGTTATTTTAAAATGTGCAACAAGTTTGTGCACATCAAAGGTAATGTGATCTTGGTAACTAGGTTCTGATAAGCCAATTTGGGAAAGTCGTAGCCTAAAAAGTTTCATTTAAGGTTATTCGGATATCCTCAAGGTGAGTAGATAATCCTACTCTTTTATGAATCCCTTTTCGCAAAACAAAATAATCTTGCTATCTGGAACATTACCATTTTTGATAAGTAGAATATTGATGTTAGTTTGATGTGAAATATTTACCATATGTTACATTGATATGAAAATAATTTACCTTAGTGTATTTATGCATTTTATAATAATTACTATTTATAGAATCAGTAATTTCATTTTCCCATGATATTGAATTTCTGATATTCCTAAATTATATGCTACCTAAAAGAATTGGTGATATTTTTTGAATACTAATTAGAACTATTTCTTATTTCTAAAAATATCTAGTATTATAATTCTTTTCAATGGATTATTAGCTTTTAAAATCCTGAATTCATTGGAAATTCCTTGGAAACTCCTCAAGTGCATTTGTGATTATAATATCTGTTGGAGGAATAAGGGGAGTGTATCTGATTGGTGTGTAAGGTGTATTATGATGATATTTGTTAGATATTATTACCTTTAAGAATTATCCTTTGGATTCCAACTACATTCCAAAATTTAAGCATTCTTTTGATACTTGAATATGCGTACATTTTAAAGGTTTTAATGATTTTTCTTGTATTATTATCTTGATGAATATTTCCCCTTTATGTTATACTCTATTTCACATTTTAAATTATTGATTACTATATTTACTGACATGACTTTTCCATTAAATTAAGTTTTAGAATTTATCTTGAGATTGTTTCTTTTAAACTAGTCAGCTGATCTTTGCAAATGCATGTTTAACCATTTAGATTCTGAATATGAATTACAAATTGAGTTTTGATTTTCTAAGGGATTATCTACTCATTGATTTTTTGTGAAACTTACCCTATTTTCCTTCCTATTTTTTAAAGCACGAAGCCATCCCTACTATTCACTTTCACCCATCTGATTCAGGATCTACTTTTTGACTGAGTAGATTATTTCCTGCGGAGCTTAAAAGTATATGAATGGTGTAAATCTTGACAGTCAGCATAGCAGTGATGTGCAAATGTTTTGTCTAAATGTTGTTCAATAGGTTAATTATAGACTTGTGTTGTCTAGGCTGCTGTGATTTTGATTTTGCTGTACAAGTTGTGCATAAGGCGTGTAGCCCTTGTTTGTTGTATTGACTTTATGCCCCGAAGTTTGAAAAAATAGAGCAAATTTTGTAGGATTTTTGATAGAATTTAAAAGGAAATATCTAAATTATGCATCGATGTGTGTGGTTTTGATAAAGTAATATGTTAGATTAGAAAAATGTCTGCATTGTTAGGCTTGTAGAGGGTTCCTTAATGGTGACCTTCTACGCGAATCATGTGTCATGGATCAGGGTATGACATGATAAATTGTACATTTATTGAATTTGATTTCCGCAATGATCTAAAACTTTCCAATTCATGAGATGTTTACAAGCTAATGTTTATATATATATGTACGTTATATTACATTGTATTCAAACATAATTTGTAAATTAACCATTGGTTTTCTAAGGAATTATTCACTCTCTAGATTTCTAAAAAACTCACTCTACTTTCTTTTATGTTTTTAGTTGACGTCGGATTTTGGTATTGAGCCAAACTCCAGCCAACGGGGGGATTCTTCGGGATCTCTGATCGTGCACTGGTTCAAGTGCAATAAATCAGTAGAAATACATAAAGATGAAGGGGAGAGCAGAGAAGAAGACACAAGTTTTTTATCGTGGTTCAGCCAAATCCGAATATCACTAGACCCTATGTCCACGGTAGCATGTTATTCAAATGGTGTTTTTATAGAGTTACAACACTTAAGTTCTCTTTCTCTATTTTGGCAGAGTTTATACCTGTGTAAAGGTGATCTCCCCTTATAGAAGGCTCCTTCCTTATATTTATAGAGGAGATGGGGTAAAATAGTAATTACATATGCAGCAAATATGTTACATCAACATTTATTGTATAAGACAGAATAAGCAGACAATATCTTGTTCATTCGGCTGTTGCATATTGTCTTCTGCAAGTGGGCCCTAAGTATCCATTGGGTGTGATATGCCTTGGTCTCCTGCAATCTTTGGTTCAGCGAGCTCTCAGGTCATTGGTCGCACTTTGCACATCGAATCCTTCGGTCTGGGAGTGAGCCTCTCTAATGACAAGGTCGAGCTTACTTTGTCATGTGTGAGTTTGAGCTGAGGTCACCCTGTGAGGCGAGATGAAGGCAGAGCAATCCGGATATCTTTCGAGCTGGTCCTTCTGCCGCTCTCGGGTTGCTTGCAGGTTCGTTCAAGATGAGTCAATTTTTACATATAACATTTTCAAAGCCTAAGGCCACTCCCATTATTCATCCACATCCATTTGAATCTGAGTTTACTCTTTGATTGGGTAGACTTCTTTTGTGGAGCATGAATGCATAACATTGGTTGTATTTTGGCAGTTGGTAGGGTTGAGTCATCTATGTATTTGTGTTTTGTTGTCACCCAGTAAATTGTGTTCATTGTTGTGTCTAGGCTTATGTTGTATCTTGTCTAGTTGTATAAGTTATGAGTACAGCATGTAGTCTTTTGCATTGGCCTTGTGCCTAGGGTTTGGAAAATAGAGGAAACTGTGCTGGATTTTTACTACAAATTTGATGATGTATTTTGATAAATGTGTTAGTGTTGTTTAGATTTATCCTCATGTCCTACATGTTTTGTATTTGTCTAACCATTCTCCACATATGAGGCATGTAACATCAAGAGTTTTACTGCATGGTTAGGCTTGTCGAGACTTACCTATAGGTGACTTTCTACGTTGATCACATGTCATGAATTGGGGTGTGACATAGTTTTCTTCACATTTATATATCAACATAGTCCCTTCTACAACCGATTTACATAGGATAACCCAACACTTACACTATAGTTAAGCCTACGAATGGTACACAAGACAAGCTTTTGAAAATGTATTACTTATTTCTCAATGATATGCAAGTATTATAACTTGACTGATATATGTACACACTAACGTTACATTGGCAATGTTAGCCAGTGATGTAGATGAAACTTGATTAATTAACATTGGTCCTTAAACGTTTGTAAGAGCTGGTGATAGCTAGCAACATAGTATTTATTCAAGAAACACGAACTGCAAAGGGATAAAATAGTTAGGATATCTGTTTCTAGTTTTAACAGATGAAGACGCAGATGCATACAAAATCTTGGCAAATTCCCCCAGCGGTCCCCTCTCCACAATTGCAAAGTTTATCGCAAGCAACAGTGTCGAAACAAAGACCGTGAAATCTTCCACTTGGCCTTTGACAAAGATTTTGTGGGTGGCACGCTTCGTCATCAATACAAGATCCATTTAATTTTGAACCTGGTGTTCCACCAAGTTCTTGTTTCTGGCATTTGTTGATGCAGAAACACATAAGGTCTAGACAGAATCCCTCAATTGCACCCT
Source organism: Saraca asoca (assembly GCA_026873985.1). Lineage (NCBI taxonomy): Eukaryota > Viridiplantae > Streptophyta > Magnoliopsida > Fabales > Fabaceae > Saraca > Saraca asoca. Next base: position 3,645 of record JANHAO010001061.1, read on the forward strand.
CGGCTCCCTTGCACAGGTTATTGCATGCTTCGTCATCAAGACAAGATCCATGAAATAATGCACTTGGTGTTCCACAAAGATCATCATCTCCTCTCACAATATGCTTATCTGCGTACGCAAGAAAAGAAGAAAATATTACTGCTTTTAATCCCTAAGGAAATAGAGAGACACATAGCCTATATATGTTAGAAATATAATCAATTACTTTAAAAATATAATAAAGTTAGTTTGAGACTAACTGACATTTAATTTGATATTAAAGTCTACAAAGGATATTTAAAGGTTGAATCCTTATTATCTTTCACACTCTCTTAATTAGAATTAAAATTCTTTACAAATTGAGATCGACGTGAGATATATTCATGCTTCAAGCCTATAAGACTTTTACTTGAGTGGCAAGTTAGAATTGTAATAAAATCATTTTTTAAATCTTCTTTTAATAAATCATTTTGGTGATCAATCAACAATTGATATGGTAACAAAGCATAAGTAAGCACAAAGTAAGGTGTTTATGGTTCTAACCTACTTCAAGCTGAATGAATTCTCATGAAAGGATTATGGTTTTAAATTGTAATCCACAGTTGTAACACTATTATTGTGCTGAGCTTTTAAACTGCAATTTTTTTTTCAAATTTGATTCTGCAACAACTACAATTTTGCACATTTTTTATAATCACAAATACAATTGTAATAACAATTTTAAAACAATGATAAAGTATAATAAAATTAATAGTCATCCTTCTAAAAACTTGAGCTTTTAAAGTAATCTCACTGGATAACATTTATAATAGTGTAAACTATCGTGTGTGGTGGGTGCGTGCAAGAAATAAAATATGTGTTATTTCTTACGGGAGAAAAGAAGGGCAAGGCAGATGAAGGCAACAAAGATGTAAAATTTACAAAGAGAGGTAGCCATGTTACTGAGTGATGAAAGAGCTTTCGTTGAAGGTGGTGATTGAGGCGACGAGTTACATTTATATAGGGAGAGCAAGCATCCTTGATTGGGGGTAATTTGAACTTGAAGTTGTGAGAACTGGAATAATGGTCGAATATCCCATGTACAACTTTCAACCTATGGAGGCTCTGTTCTTTTTCTTATGTTGGCATCTTGTTATGTGGCTCTCTTCGGATCCAGATCCATCGTGTTCTCCGCCACCATTCTCTGTCTAATGTGCGTAGAAAAGACGTCCTGTGTTTTAATTTTTCTGTATAATTAACTGTTAATTCACATTTTATTCTTCATAAAATAATAGGATTTGGATATACGTTCATGTTTTTTTATAACTTCAATGACTGACTTTATAGATATATTTATATATATATATATATATATAGAGAGAGAGAGAGAGAGAGAGAGAGAGAGAGAGAGAGAGATGTATTCTTCTGTCTGCTGTTTAAAATTTACCCACAACTCCCGAGCATCTCTTTCCAGTTAACCCATATCAGCATACTTGATAGTTTACAATATGATTTTGAATAAAATTCACTATATAGGGAAAAAAACTTTTACAAAATTTATTACAGAAAGATGTATATATATATAATAATAAAATATTTTGCATGTATGATGATAATACAATTACGGTTATATAATATATTATCTTTTAACCTAATTCTACAAAATTCGAGTGTTTTGAGTACTGTTAGTACAAGTTTAAAAAAATGTAATAAAACATTAGATAATTGTTAGAAGAGAATTTTTAGTAACTGGAAAACCTTACAGTTTTATTTATTTTAGTAATACAAAAGGCTAAAATTTATTAAGAAAATAGGAAAAAACAATTTATGAAAAAATTATTACACTTGACCTTGCAATGCCCGAGTCGTAAGACTAAACTGGTACGTTTGAACTACTTGGTGCATTTCTTTGTTTGAAAACTTTTGAATTTTTAAATCATAATTTTAAATTACCTATCATAATATTGGTTATAACTAAAATATTGTGATTGTAGTGGGTTCTGTAATTGCAACAGCTGAAATTGTGGCCAGTTATGGCTACAACATTACGTGTTCCATTGCAACTAGATTCAAGCTATTCAAATTTTATGCATAATCTTCAATTAAATTCATAATTTCTCTTCCTCTAAACCCCACTTTGAATGTTATAGTAAGCTTTGACAAAAAACAAAATCTAACTCAAAATTTGAACACATAGCTACAAGAATAGAGCACAATAGGGGAGAAAAATCTTATCCAACCATAGTTTTGTATCTTCCTTTCTAAAAGTAGTGGTGCTCATTCTCCAAACTTAAAGTTCGTACTAGCTTTTTTAAAAGATAAAACCTATTAACGACAACTTTAATTAGTTCCTACTTCTTTTTAAAAATTTTTGTTCTCAATAAGTGAATTAAAAAATTAAAAATTCATGAAACCATAAAAAGCATAGCAAGAGTAACAATAGTTACATATGCACATCTATTACATTAATTGTGGATCAGTAAAAAATTTACAGTGGCAGTTCATGGGTTACATTTAAACTTTCGCAATATCCACAATCACAAAAAGTGCAACGTAAACACGTTTGCAATTTAAAACTATGTTTCATATACATGACTGATAACAAAAGCAAGCAGCGATTGCCGCAAATTTCAGAATGCTAACAAATGCAGTGTCAAGTATTTAAAAAGAATTGAACCCTTTCCATGCTCCGCTAAGCTATCCATTTACAAATGCAGTGCTTCCAACAATTGCTACCTATGCATGAAAAAATGAAGAGAAAACAAAGAAAGATAGATATACATACATTCGATTATATATGGTCTTGAAGAGCGGTGCACATGCACTGTTTGATAGATTAGGTAAGAGACACTAACCCACGGTCCAAAAGAAGAGAAGGGCTTGCTAGCTAGGCAGAGGAACTTGGTGGCCAATGTATCCAATGCTAGGAGGGGCTTCTCGGCCTGGAGCCAAAGCAATAAGCTTTAATTTAAGGTACTTAATGGAAGTAAACGCTGGTTGATACGGCTCATCGATCCATGTTCGGCTGATGCTGTCTTTATGTTGCTCTCTTTGGTATCGCATCATGCTGTTCGGCTGCAGTCAAAAGCATCAGTTGCAGAATACCATCTTGCTCAAAAATGAGATTGTGTTATATTTTGTGCTGTATATGGGTGCAATCTTGGTGTTGTTTTGCATCATGTTTTATACCCCTGTCATGTTGTCCGGAATCAGCATCTATGCAATGTATGATTTTAAATTGTGATTAGTGATTGCAATATTACTGTTATACTAGATTTCACAATTATAATTTTTTGTAATTTTGTTATGTAACTGTCACATAGTCCTCTATTCATTCACAAATTTACTAATACAACATAATTATAGTTACGACAACAATCATATTTTAAAACCATCATTCAGTGTTTACCTAAAAGATGTAACTAAGGTTGAATGTTTTATTCAAGTATTTAAATTGGAAATTGCATTATGTGATCTGGCTACTATATGGCTACTGTGGTGTGCGAATCAAGGTTTTTATGTAAGGTTTAAGTGGCTCATGTGAGAAGCACATGACTTATTCTAATAGGTTTAATAAATAATTAAACAAAGAATTATGGGTTAGATAATCATTGGATAAAGAGAAGCAATTTCAAAATGTAATTGCTATCTTAACAGGAGATAGCATGATAAGAATTATATAATGAAACAAAACTTGTTCCTGGATATAATAATTTTCTCTTTTCTCTCTCACCATCAATCACATAGAAGAGAATATTAGGAAGTCCAAGGAATAGAAATCAAGTTTCAGTGTTATCGCATATTAAGAAACATTGTATCACTGCTATCTAATCATTGACTATGGAATAAGGTATGAGTCTCTAACTTGATATTCTTTGTTATAGAATGTGAAGAATATGAGATTCCAAGATCCTTATCTATACTTTATTTAAGCTTCATGTAAGAACTTATAATTTTAACATGTGACATCAGAGCATAGATTTAGGAATCTAGAATTTTCCATTAAAGATGATTATATCTCCCATTGTATAAATCTTATATATTTTTTTGAAAAACTAAATTCTTCCCCAAAAACATAGATGAAAGAATTGATTTAATTGATCTATGTTTCATAATGTCATTCATTATTATATTAGCTATCTGTTTTTTGTTTTTTGAATCATTTTACTATAATTCTAATATGGAACAAGTTTAATTTTGGGGAATTCATAGACCAGTTTTGGCCATCCAAGAGCTTAGATCTATATTGGTCCAAAGGGAGTGTCGTAAGTGACTTGTGTGTGGAAAGTGTATCATGCATGGCATAGTATTTGTTGCATACTGAAAACGGCCCCGCAAGGACGAGTCCCCGAAGAAAATGCAAACTAATTCTCAAGAGGCCTCACTATGAATAGCAGAAGATAGTAATGGCAAAAGAAATCCCGAACGTCAGGCCTTGTCTCGCTCGTCACGATATAATGACAAGATGGGATACGTTCCACAAATTAGCATCTTAATGACAACGCGACCCAGCGAGATTGGCGGTCGTTCTTGCGCTCACTATAGCGAGACCCACGGCATCCCCAGCACCGTGAACTCTCATTGAGGACATCAAAGCATCTTGCCCAAAAACAGATAAATGGTTCTGAGCCTACAACCAGCCTAAAGGATCCATCTTCACAGCCCATACGCTGTCAACAGTCGGATTACAGTCTTTTCACTGTCTTTTCTCCTTTATTTGATGTAATACAACTATAGTTTGTAATTAATGACATGAAGCTCACCCTTCCTCTATAAATAGGATGGCAATGTTAGCAAGAGGGGGAGGAGACCAATCTTTGTAAGTAGAAATCTCTCAGAAGTTATAATAGTGAAATCTCTACCGTGGACGTAGGGTCCAGCAAATCTGGATTTAGTCGAACCATGTAAAAACTGAGTGTCTTCCCTCATATTTCTTTAACTGCCTACTCTGATACTTTATTTTTCGCACACAAACAAACCGAGAACAGGCCTGGAATCCCAAAGAATCCCCCATTGGCCGAAGTTTGGGATACCACCAAAATTTGACGTCAACATTTTTGGCACCATCTGAGGGGATCTCACCTGTTCTGGTCGATTTCTCATTACCATGGCTAAAGGAAGAGTTACTAGGGCCTCGGGCGCACGACACCAGACCCCAGACGATCATGTTTCGACAACAAGCTCATCTGCCGCCCCTATGACAAGGGCAGTCACTGACTTCCCTCAGGCCGGTCCAATGCAACCGGCTCTTGCTGCTAACAGTGTTGAAGAACCGCGGGCTTGGCTCCAACGTCAAGAAAGGCTTGAGTGCATGATGGGAGAATTGACTAAAACAGTCTCGATGTTAATACAGACGCAAGCCCAAAATGTGCATGTGCAGACTGAACCCGTCATGCCTGAGATAGAATGTTCCGATGAAGTAGATCGGGAACAGGAGCCGTATCGCCGTCCATGCGGTCAGAATGACGTAGCAAACCACCAGGTCCCTAGTCATAGACTAGGGGGCCTAGAGGTTATGGTGGAGGGTTTCCTTCGAAGAGTCAGACATTTGGAGGAATGCCCTCGAGTTTGAAATGATCGGGAGTATCTTGGAGAGCAATCCCACTTCTCTAGGGAGATTATGAGGGAAATTCTGCCATACAAGTTAAAAGTCCCTGCCATCCCATTGTATGATAGGGACAGCAACCCGTATAATCATCTGGACCTGTTTAATATCCAGATAGACCTTCAGGCTTGCAACCCCATTGTCAAGTATCGTGTTTTCCCTGCTACGTTGGGAGAAACTTCTCTCGTATGGTTCAAGAGCCTCCCAGCTTGCAGCATTAGTAGCTGGGGGGAGTGTCAGAAAAAATTTGTTAGCCAATATTAGGCACTAAGAAGGTGACTTGCACCCCCGTACCATCTAGCCACTATCTTCCAAGGTAGGCAGGAAGCACTAAAAGATTATCTCGCTTGCTTCAGACGTGAGGTCAACAATGTCGAGAAGTCCTTGGATGAAGCCATTCTGACCGCCATCTCCGCGGGACTCTGCAGGGATGGAAAGCTATTTAAGAGCTTGTATAAATCCCCAGTGGGTAGCTTAGGAGATTCTACAAGCGGGTCGCGAAGCAAATCAGGTGGGACGAAACTTTTAGACCACGTAACCTTGAGGCTGGTAGTTTGACATCGAAAAAGAAATGGAGTAACCGTGGAAGCGGGAACGACAACCCCAAGCATTGGTCTGTGAAGAAGGGAACAAATGAAGGGCCCTTGTTTTAGGCTCGCCACAACACCTATAGCATCTTATCGGATGCTCAAGACAAAATCTTCGTAATGGAGAAGGACAAGGAAGATTTCAGACAGCCTCCGCCTTTAAAAATGCCCGGTAGATCCAGAATTAATTGAGAAAAATTCTACGCGTACCACAACGAGTTCGGACATATCACCTCGGAGTGTTGGGCACTGTGAGACGCTATCGAGAATCTCATTATAAGAGGACGCCTGCATGACTACATCGTGTAACTTTCCATACAGTAGCATGGATCCCATCACTAGGGGTTGAGGGAGAGCAGTCCCCCACTATCAAGACAATTTTTTAACTTCTCTGATTATCTGTAAATTGTATTAACGCCTCCTGAACTTGTGTACTAATACAAGGTTTCTTTTTGGTAGGATAAACAATATCCGTCACTTGCACATTGACGATCTAGCGTAAGTCACATGAAAGGCTAAAGCATTCTGATTTATTACCTAAAGCCTTCTCGGAACCTGATCCGGAGATGAATTGATGACTCATTTGCCAGTTGAGCTACAGGTTCGCTGAGGCATGGAGACGCTTTAAAACAAACTTACTCGCTAGTTAAGCTACGGGCTCGCTGACTATCCAGCGTAGCAGACGTGCTCGCTAAGGCATGGAGACGCTCGAAAATGACTCACCAGTTGAGCCTTAAGCTTGCTGAGGCATAGGGGATGCTGTAAAATACACCCCTTGGGCACAAGATCGCCCCGACCACAAGATCAGCCACCCCACAAAGTCGCAGCTCTCATGCGCGCTAATTTTTTGAGCACAAGATTGCTCACTTATCTTCATAGCTCTCATGTGATTAAGTAAAGTCGCAGCATTCATGCTCGATAATCTTTTTATCACTCATTCATACGAATCAGATTAATCATAGCTCGCTTGTGATTAATTATATGTATATCTAACTTTTTTTTAGGTGCATACAAGCCACCCAGGTCAATCAAGCCATACATAAAGTGGGAAATAGAGCAATTTTATTCATTAAAAGACCTTAGTGAGGCATGTTTACATCAGAAAGCTCTGAATACAAAACAAGGTAGAATACACTATAAAACCCTAAAGCACAAGCTAGTTTAGGAGTAGAAGAAGCCCTTGCTAAAAGAAGAAGAAAAGAAAGCAAAAGGGAAGAGAGAAGAGGGAAAGAAGCCAGTCGTGGATGGCCGTGTTTCGGGAACAGCACGCCGTTATTTTTCCTTCAAATGCACAATCAGTGATGGTGCTGCATCCTGTCAACCCTCGACCACCTGTACCTCCTAAAGAAACCTAACCAGGAAACCTCAAGAGCTTGGCCAGTCGAACAAATGCCTTATGGCGGGGCTGGGAGGACGTAATATGGGTTCCATATAAGATCCTTCATGTTACCAGAAAAGACAATTCTTCTAAATCGCATATGTAGCAGACCATACATGCCTCAAGAAAGGACCAAAGTTTTGAAGGTGGCTCATCAGGGTACTCCATGGTTTGTAAGAGACAGAAATTGAAGGATGATCTCCCCCTTAAATAGGGTAAGAGGCAGATCACTAGTAAGTCCAGATTCATTCCCCCCAACTACCCATATTAATAGCCTTCGAAAGGACCCAACTCAGTGTAATCATAATTGTTGAGATACCTCGGTAGCAACAAGACATAGAGAAATGGAATGACGGTTCTGGAAGAAACACGACTGGTAGGAATTCAAAGGGTCTCCAAACTCCCAGCACACTACGCGGGCTGAGAGTTAGCGGGCTTATGTTGTATACTGAAAATGGGCCCGCAAGGATGAGTCCTTGAAGAAAATGTAAACTAATCCTCCCGCCTCAACGAGAAGTTCTCAAGAGGCCTCACTGTGAATAGCAGAAGACAGTAATGGCAAAAGAAATCCTGAACGTCATGATATAATGACAATATGGGATACGTCCGACAAAGTAGCATCTTAATGACAACACGACCCAGCGAGATTGGCGGTCGTTCTTACGCTCGCTATAGAGAGACCCACGGCATCCCCAGCACCATAAACTCTTGCTGAGGGCATCAAAGCATCTTGCCTAAAATAGATAAATGGTCCTGAGCCTGCGGCTAGCCTAAAGGATCCATCTTCACAGCCTATACGCAATCAACAGCCGGATTACAATCTTTTCATTGTCTTTTCTCATTTATTTGATGTAATACAACTGTAGCTTGTAATTAATGACATGAAGCTCACCCTTCCTCTATAAATAGGATGGCATTATTAGCAAGAGGGGGAGGAGACCAATCTTTGTAAGTAGAAATCTCTTAAAAGCTACAATAGTGAAATCTCTACCGTGGACGTAGGGTCCAGCAAATCTGGATTTAGCCAAACCACATAAAAACTAAGTGTCTTCCCTCATATTCCTTTAGCTGCCTACTCTGATACTTTATTTTTCGCACACAAACAAACTGAGAATAGACCTGGGATCCCAAAGAATCCCCCGTTGGCCAGAGTTTGAGATACCACCAAAATCCGACGTCAACAGTATTATTGGTTCTTGTTCCTCTCAATAAGCTTGCATATCTATGTGATTTATATTTCAAAGCATTAATGACAATTTAGAATTAATGTATTATAGATTTGTTAATCACCAAATAGTCAAATCTTTAAGTTAATTTAGTTTCAAATTGTGTGATGGTTATATTTTAATTACTTATAAATTTGATGCTATGAATGATATGATGATTAATAGTTTATGAGTAAATTGAAGTTCATTACTATAAGGCATTTATGGATTGCACAAAGGTTGATTAGTTATTCTTATAATTGGTGAACATGATCATGGTAATGTAAATGCACTATTAGTTTTATTTATATATCCAAGGATAATAGATATTTCTAAGTGGCAGATATGACATTGCCAAATAATGTTGAACTTTATTAGCATCATTATGATAATTGTTGTATGATAATGTGCCACCCAACGGAGAACATTGATATACACTAAATATTAGATAGGTTGCTCTCCAAATGTGTGTAACATGTTAGTATAAATCTAAGCATTAATGTTAGGCATTTATTTCTTGTGGTATCTATTCCTAATGTTCTACATTCACATGCTACATCTATTCCAGTCTTTAATGGGTTGAATTTTTCTAACTAGAGTGGGCAAGTTCAATTTCACCTCGATGTATTAGATCTTGATTTGGCATTCCAAATTGAGAAACCTACTGCTATTACTAATGCTAGTAGCAACAATGAAGAGAAGGCACATTACAAGGCTAGGGAAAGGTTGAATAGACTAAGCCTAATGTTCATGCGGATGAGCATAGCCAACAACATTAGGTCAACTCTTCCCAAAATTAAAAGTGCTAAAGAATTTATGAAATATGTGGAAGAGTGCTCCCAAACTACTGATAAGTCTCTTGCTAGGAGATTAATGGGCACTTTGACCACCATGAAGTTTCATGGTTCTCATACCATACACGAACATGTCATTGAAATGACTAACATTGCTGCAAGAATTAAGTCTTTGGGAATGGATATGGATGAGAATTTCCTTATGTAGTTCATTTTGAACTCATTACCGCTTGAGTATGGTCCATTCCAAATGAACTATAACATCATGAAAGACAAATAAAATGTGCATGAATTGCACAATATGCTTGTTTGAGAGGAAATGAGACTTAAAAATCAAGGAAGTCATTCCATCCACTTTGTAAATTATCAATGAGTTGGAAAGAAAGTAGGAAAGAAACATGGCAAGGGTACATGACTACTAAAGATCAATGAGTCCTCGTTTCAAATCCACAAGAAGGAACAAAATAATGACAAGTGCTGTTTTTATAGGAAATCTAGAAACTTCTAAAGGGATTGCTTGAAATGGAAGGCTTGGTTCGAAAAGAAGCCTAAGCTTAATGCTTATATATGTTTCAAATCAAATTTAACTAATGTTCCTCATAATACTTGGTGGATTGATTTTGGATGTACAACTCATGTTTCTAATATGATGCATGGGTTTCTTTACAATCCAAACCATAAGTCCACATGAGAAATTCGTCTTCATGGGAATAGAGTGAAAGCTTTAGTGGAAGCTGTTGCAACTTGTCGCTAAATTCTTGACACTAGGCATCATTTAGATTTGTTGAAAACTCTTTATATACATATTATTTCTAGGAATTTAGTTTCTTTATCTAAACTTGATGTTGCTAAATACTCTTTTAATTTTTGCAATGGATGTTTTAGTTTGTTTAAGCATAGACATCTCATTGGTTCTGGTATTCTTTGTGATGCATTATACAAATTGAATCTTGATGGCTTATATGCTAAAATGTTTTTAACCTTGCATCATAATGTTGGTACTATATGTGGTTTAGTAAATGAATGTTCCACTTACTTGTGGCATAAGTATTTGGGTCACATTTCTAAAGAAAGATTGGAAGGATTGGTAAAGAATGAAATCCTTCCAAATTTTGATTTTACTAGCCAAAATTTTTATGTGGATTGTATTAAAGGAAAACAAATAAAACACACAAACAAAAGAGCCAAAAGAAGCACTCAGCTTCTTGAAATTTTGCACACCAACATATGTGGACCTTTTGATGTTAATTCTTTTAGTAAGGAAAAATATTTTATCACCTTTATTGATGATTATTTATGTTATGGATATGTCTATTTGTTGCATGGGAAATCCTAAGCAGTAAATGATTTGGAGAAATTTATAAATGAAGTTGAAAGGCAATTAAATAAAAAAGTGAAAATTGTCAGGTCAAATAAATGTGGTAAGTATTTTGGAAGATATGATGAAACTAGACAATGCCTGGGTCCATTTGATAAATTCCTTGGGAAGTGTAGTATTTGTGCCTAACACACAATGTCAGGTACACCATAACAAAATGGTGTGTCAGAAAGTTGTAATAGAACCTTAATGGATATGGTTAGAAGTATAATAAGTAATTCATCTTTATCCATTTCATTGTGGATGTATGCATTAAAAACTGCCATGTATTTGTTGAATAGAGCTCCTAGTAAGTCAGCTCCAAAGATGCCTTTTGAATTGTGGATGGGAAGGAAACCCAGCTTAAGGCACCTACATGTTTGGGGATGCCAAGTAGAAATAAGGATTTACAATCCACAATAAAAGAAACTAGATGCAAGAACAGTTAGTGGATATTTCATTAGTTATCCAAAAAAAAATCAAAGAGGTTTAGATTTTATTGCCTTAACCATAACACAAGGATTGTTGAAACAGGGAATGCTAGGTTCATTGAGAATGGTGAAATTAGTGGGGGTGAAGCTCCACGTTATGTGGAAATTAAGGAAGTTAGAATGCAAATTCTTGTAACTTGCACCTCTAGCTCTAAAATAGTTGTTCCTCAAATTGTTAGACCACCTAAAAATAAAGAAAAGCAACAAATGGATGATCTTGTGATACATAATGAACATGTAATAGAAGAACCACAAGAAAGAGCATTAAGAAGGTCCCAAAGAGTAAAGAGACCTACGATTTTGAATGACTATATGGTATACTTACTAGAGTTAGAAGTTGACCTAGGAATAAATGATAATGATCCAATTTCGTTTTCATAAGCCATTAATGGTAATAATGCTGATAAATGGTTGAATGCCTTGAAAGAAGGGCTGAGATCTATGGAATAGTATGATGTTTGGAACATTGTGGAATTGCCAGAAGGTTGTAGGATAGTTGATTGCAAATGGATCTTCAAGACCAAACATGACTCTTGAGGTAACCTTAAACATTACAAGGCTAGATTTGTTGCCAAGGGTTCACTTAAAACGATGAGATTGACTATAAGGAGACCTTTTCACCAGTCTCCAAGAAAGACTCTTTTAAGATTATCATGGCATTAATAGCCCTTTATCATTTGGAGCTGCATCAAATAGATGTGAAAATTGCCTTTTTGAATGGGAATTTAGAGGAAGATGGTTACATGGACCAACCAATGGGGCTTTTAGGGAAGGAACACATAGTGTGTAACTGAAGAAATCAATATATAGACTTAAATGAGCTTCCCAACAATGTTATCTTAAGTTCAATGATACTATTATTTCCTTTGGATTTAAGGAAAACATTATTGATCGGTACATATATTTGAAGGTTAGTGGGAGCAAGTTTATATTTCTGATTTTTTATGTTGATGACATCTTGTTTATAATTAATGATATTAGTTTGTTACATGAAACCTAGACTTTTCTCTATAACAACTTTGAAATGAAAGATATGGGAAAGGCAAACTATGTGATTGGAATAAAAATATTCCAAGATAGATCACAAGGACTGTTCAGTTTGTCTCAGAGGGCATATATCAATATAGTGTTAGAGAGATTCAGAATGGACAAATGCTCAGCATCTCTCATTCCAATTCAAAAAGAAGACAAGTTTGGTCTCATGCAATGCCCAAAGAATGATTTAGAATGGTAACAGATGGAAAGAATTCCTTATACATCTATTGTTAGGAGCTTGATGTATGCTCAGACATGAATAAGACTAGATATTAGTTTTGTAATTGGAATGCTAGGCAGATACCAGAGTAATCCAGGTTTTGATCATTGGAAAGCTGCAAAGAAAGATCTAAGATACTTGCAAGCAACGAAGGATCACATGCTTACATATAGGAAGTCTGATCACCTTGAGGTGGTTGGATATTCAGATTCAGAATTTGTTGGATGTGTGGATATAAGAAAGTCCACATTTGGCTATGTATTTTTTCTAGTTGGAGGAGCAATCTCATGGAAGAGTGTGAAACAGTTAGCTATTGTTGCATCTACCATGGAAGTTGAATTTATGGCATGCTTTAAGGCCACTGTTCAAACTAATTGGTTGTAGAACTTTATTTTGGGGCTTGCAATTGTCAACAATATTGCTTGGCTATTGAAAATTTACAATGACAATTCCGTAATTGTCTTTTTTTCTAAGAACAACAAGTACTCCAAGAGTGCTAAGCATATGAAATTGAAGTACTTTGCCATTAAGGAAAAAGTTCAAAAACAAAGAGTGTTAAGCATAATAGCACCAATCTTATGATTGTTGTCCTTTTGACTAAATGGTTACCGTCTAAGACATTTATTGAGCATGTTAAAAAGATGGGCATTATTGTTAATGAATGTTCTTGAACATTGATGTTTTATGTTTATGATGTATTTAACACTTTGAGCTCATTTGTATATATGTAAGTTTCTGATCTACCAGTTTTCTAAATCTTGCATGCATGATTGCTTAAAATAATGATGATAGGTTTCTTCTTTGTTAAAGGCATTATGTTGGATCAACTATGTGCTTCTTGCTTTTAAGTTATGTTAAGAAAAAGGATAATTTATGGTACATGGAAGGGACTATGTTGATTAAATGAGATGCAACCACCATGACTTGAATTAATTCCTATTCTTGACTATGATTAATGATATATCCAATGTATAGAAGAATTTAGCTATATCCATGCACATTATGTTTAGTTAATTTATTTATTTATTAAGTTGTGATGTGGGATAATGTCACATGAACCAAGTGGGAGAATGTAAGGTTTAAGTGGCTCATGTGAGGAGCATGTGATTTATTCTAATAGGTTTAATAAATAATTAAATAAAGAAGTATGGGCTAGATAATTATTGGATAAAGAGAAGTAATTTCAAAGTATAACTACTATTTTAATGGGAGATAGCATGATATGGGTTATGTAATGAAACAAGGTCATGTTCATGGACATAATAGTTTTCTCTCTTCTCTCTCACTTTCAATCATATAGAAGAGAATATTAAGAAGTACAAGAAATAGAAATTGAGATTCAGTGCATTGCACATTGAGAAACATTATATCACTGCTATCTGATAATTAACTATGGTATAAGGTATGAGTCTCTAATTCGATATTCTCTATTATGGAATGTGAAAATTATGAGATTTCAAGATCCTTATCTATTTTTAATTTAAGTTTCATGTAAGAACATGTAATTTTAACATTTTATGCCCATAACAAGGTTTGCAACAATGGTGTAGAACATCAGGGGAGGCAATTGAGAGCAGAACTTATTTGTTGTATTCAAAGGGTTACATAACGTTCAACTTGGAGGGAGAAGCTACATAGAATCACTTCGGCGTCATGGAATTGCGTTATTCAAATTTTTAACTCATGCAACAATAATTTAATGCAAGTTATCCAACCATTACTTTATCAAAGTTCAATATTATAATCAATTTTGCTCACCATTTTTTTCTGCCGAAATGCACCAAATTTTCTATACTTTGAATTATGTGCATATAAATCCTTGACTTTTAAAAAAGTGTATGGTATCCATATGTACTTTAATTTAATACAATTTACTCACATCTACATATTTTCCATTCATAAATTAAATAAAACACTCATATAATTTTCATTTGACCATGAAAAATCTTTATTTTCTTTAAAAACAAGAAAATAATTCATTATTTCCAATTTTTAATCAAATTAAGTTTTATGTCAAAACATTAGAGTACATATAAAATAAAATAAGAAGAGATGTTGTCATCACTACAATTCAAGAACTTAACAAAGATGAAATATCATTTGTACATTATTCTGTTAGAGTGATTTTGTTATAATTTTCAATTCCCCTTAATATATTTTCCTCCTTGAATTTTTGTTTTTTCATTTCAAAAATTGGATTTAATTCTCTGATTTTTTTTTTAACAGAAATGAAGTTTTGTAATAATCATGTAATAGTCATATTTAATTAGAGTTGTGAATAAAATATAGATGGAAGTGGAGAAAGTGCATTTGATATAAAGTATACATGAGTTAGACACATCTTTTTAAAAGTTAGGAAATTATATGCATATGACTTAACATAAAGAATTTGGTCTATTTAAACATTTTTATGAATAATAAATTTAATACATCATTTTATTTTATATCATAGAAATAATATGAATGATGAGTACATCTCAATTATTGTCATACTTTTTATATTTACAGCTAAATTATAGTTTGAATAATCAATATCATGTTTAAAATATGTTTTTGTTCCACATATGGGTTTTCTTGCTAGTGCGGATTAGGGGAGATTTCTATGGGGATTGTATTGTGGGATGCATGAATGAAAATGTTTTTTATCTCGTGGGACGGAGATAAAACAAAAGTTTTCCCTGATTTAAATTTTTGGGATGGGAAAAAAATCATAATTCTCACCCTATTGCACCTTACTTGACTTTGAAATTAATTTGACAAATATTATTTTAGTTTACTTTATAATATATAATACATTTTAAATTAAAATATTTAAGTATTTTCAAATTCTATGTTTGCAACTTTATTATATTTTATATGCATCAAGTATCTTAAATAATTATACAATGAAGAAGCAATTTAATTTGAGATAAATAATTTAAGATGATTGTTGATTATATGTAAATTTATTTTTTTTATTTTTGAGATTATTTAGTGGTTATATATGAATTTATAACACTTAATTTTAATATTTATAATTTTTATAATTTTTTTATTTTTACCATTTTATAAAAGTCTTTGTGAAGTTTTGTTGTCCCTTATGCATATTAATGGACGGATTTTATACTAATAATGGGACATGGGACATAACAACTTTTATCACTTGGGATTAAAGAACATCGATCTGTTCTTGCACTATCTCGATATCATTCCTAGGTCGTATCATCCTTGTACGGCCGCTATCTCATATTGTTAACGCCACTTTCTGGTTTGTTTTGTTGCTGGTTGTTGTCTTGTCCTTCCTCTGGTTTATGTCCGAAGCATGTTGTACGGCAGCCGCCAAAGCATGCATGTTGCCGAAAAGAAATGGCAACTGAGATTGAGGGACTTTCTTAAGCTTCAAGAGAACTAGTTGGTTCACAGTGTCCTCAAGTAGTAAAAGCAACTCAAAAGGCAATTATTCATTTGACAATTTATTAAATATTTAATACACATATTGACAGTGAATATGATAAATTTTCCGATTATGTAGGCTACGCCATAATTTTTATATTTCTTGAAGTTATAATTTAAAATTAAAATGATTTTCAGGAAAATTACTTAAATTTCATATATTTTAGTTAACTCAAAAGTCTTATATTATATTGGGTGTGTCACAACTTATCCGAAAGAAGCATAATACGGATAATGACTATTTTAATACATAAAATAAGTATTATCATTATTTTTTTAATAGAAAAATTAGAAGTAAGAAAAATCAAATAAAGCAGATTTTTTAATCAGAAAAGATAATTTAAAAGTCTAATTGTGTATGCGTAAAGCGTTAAGCATCCAATAACAATAGTTAAATAAAAATGATTACGAAAAAATTAATTATGTAATATATTATGACAAAAAATATTTTATTAATCCTTAAAATAAACAATGTCATAAATCATAAAATAAAGAAGAAAATAAAATTATTTTTTTAAAATTCCAATGGTATTAATTTACTATTTTATCCCAAATAGAGAGAAAAGTAAACTCATTAAGTGGCTAAAGCCATTATTGTACAATTTAAGAAATATAATTATTTTAAAAAAATTTTAAAAATGGACTCAACCTGCAAAAGTAAAGCCTACATACCTTCGTGAGAAGATCAAAGTCCTTATAGTTCATATAATTATTTCTTTTTTTAAAAAATGATTTAACATGAAAGAATGAATTAATTATAAATTAGAGTAAAAATAATTTTAAACAGAAGTTACATGAATAAATAATTTTGAAGCATAGTTTAAAATCTAAAATCATATAAAAATCAAATACTTTTATTTGTTAATATTTTCTATATTTTTTGAGTTTTTATTATAGGAAAAACAAGAGAAAAAGAAACAAATTCTAAGATAGAAAAATCATATATATTATTATATATAAAATAATAGAAAAGCTAAAAATTTCAAATGAACAAAACAAATTGGTCAAGATTCTTTCAAAGTATTAAAAATAAAATTAATATGAATTTTTATTCAAAAATAAAATATGCATGCAATTCTAGTGTGTTCTGTGATTCTTTCACAAAAGATTTAGAAATTCTAGTTGGATATTATTTTTGAGTTTAGAAAAAATAAAGATAACTATCATATATAGTGACTTGATAGTTGATTGTCTAATTATTAATTAAAGAGTCTAAAACCTATTATTGATGGTTGATTTTAGTAATTGGTCAATCAAGGGTTCTGGAATTCAAACTGCTGTATGAGACGTGAAAATATAGAGAGACAATGAGAGCAAGAAGAAGAAGAGTAAAATGAACACACAGAGTTTATCGTGATTCGACTAAAGTTAGAATGGTCCCTACATCCATAGTAATTGTATTTGCTTTTTGAGATTACTTCTCTGCTTAGTTTTATAGAGTCACAACACTTGTAATCCTATCTCTAGTTCAGTAAAGCTTTTGCATGTATTTTTCTATATATTTGTTACAATAGACTCCCCTCCTATTTATAGGAGTCGGGAAGGTTAGAAGTTGTAATTTATTATTGTAAAACTATGATTACAATAGCATTAGGTAATAAATATTAGGCTTTACTTAATAAATACGGGGCAAATCATTATCGGACTTTGGAGGCTAATTTGCAAGTTGGAAGAGTGCTCAGACTATCTATCAGACATTAGTTATTTTCAATTATGCCGGGGGGAGCTTGCTGTAGTCTTGGTCTATTGGAGACTTTAAGCTCATGCTGTGCCATTTACTATCTAGCTTCAGCGACCTTACTCCAGATTGGGTTGTAGCTTTGTCCTGATCTGATCCATCGAGCCTTTGCTGTTGCTGGCTCATTCCACTTAGTCCATAAACTGCCCATAACACTAGTCCCCCAACTCTCAATTCGCTTTGTGAGCTAAGAGTTATTTTTTATAGGCAGGGTCCTTCTGTTCGTGGCTTGTGGTGTTGCCAAGTTTTTCACCCATAGTTCCATACAATCATAGTCTCCATTCGTAACCTATTGTGTGGTTATGCCAGGCTTCAATTTTTCATTTCATTTGTACTAGGCCATATCTTTTCCTATTCATATTTTACAACTATTGGCATGGGGACCTTGTTTTTCTTTTAGACCGTCTGATTAAGGACATTTGGACATTCTCTTAATTCTTTGGTGGAACCAAGCTAGTCTATATATGGTGTGGGAAGCCTACCTTCTTTCTTCATAGAGATATTCTAATGGATGTCTCAGACAAGCCCCCATGCTTATAAAGATGTGAATCCTTAGTGGAGTTCTAAAATATATGCGTAGCCTGCTATGAGAATTCCTCTCTGAGGATCTTGGAAAGTTTTGTTATGGGAAGCTTCCATGGGCAATTTCTCTTTAAGGATCCTGGGAAGTTTTGTTACTTTCCTCCATGGCCTTTTTGTGGTTAAGCTGAAAAAGGCAGCTCTTCACCTCTATTCTTTGGTTTCTTCATACAGTGGAACTACCTGATTGGTCTCTCTAAATGTCTAGGAGTTATAGAGCTGAGGGACGAGCTCTTAGTTCCAAAGGAAGATAGGAGAGAGGAGCTGGAATTGTCTGGCCTGTTCGTAGGCTATGGTTCGTAAAAGGCCAATTCCTCCTGCTTATTGTAGTTGTAGGCTTATTCCAATCTTTGTACTCTAAATTTTCTTGTATAAATTCACTTCATTGAAAGAGACTTTGTAATGAAAGTTGTCTTTTTTACTGGCATTCTAGTGTGTAATTAGTTGTCGATTGTTGCAGAAGATAACATTCAAACTTCTTCATAAACTAATTTCTACATATCTTGTTTAACTGAATATGGAGCTAAATGCCCAATTGGTGAAATTAATCCACTTCGTTTGAAAACAGATTTGAGTGTCAAAATGCTTTGCCTAATAGTGAGCTTTCAGTTTGCAAGAAAACTATTAGTAGATGGTGACACGAGTTCGATAACACTTAGATTGTGCTTTAGTTAGACCAATCTCGCAAGTGATTAAATGTGCATGCGCTATAGTAAGGTGAGATGAGCAATGGGTGATTAGATACACATGCATGAGCATGAGATTGTGAGGGTGATTAGGTGTGCCTGAGCTGATAGTAGGTGATTAGGTGCGCTTGACCTAGAGTGAGGTCAGATGCGTAGTGGGTAATTAGGTGTGCATACACTAGGTGATTAGGTGCACTCGATTTAACAATAGGCAATTAGGTGCACTCAAGCTGTAGCAAGGTGAGAGGCGCAGTGGGTGATTAGGTGCATACGCACTTGCATGAGATTACGAGGGTGATTAGGTGTGTCTGAGCTAATAGTGGGTGATTAGGTGGACCTAAGCTATAGTAAGGTGAGATACGCAGTGGGTGATTAGGTGCGCCCAAGCTATAGTGAGGTGAGATGTGCACGCACTAGTATGAGATCACGAAGGCGATTAGGTGCACCTAAGCTGTAGCGAGGTGAGATGCGCAGTGGGCAATTAGATGTATGCACACTGGCATGAGATTGCAAAGGTGACTAGGTATGCCTAAGATGATAGTGGGCAATGATCGCATAAGAGCTGTGAGTTATTAGTTCGCATGAGAGTTGCGAATATTAGGTCGCAAGAAAGCTATGAATATTTGATTACAAAATGACCAGGGTCGTAGCTTGTTGGTTGCAATCTGTAGTTTGGCTAGTAATTTGACGTGCTCATTTCATAGGTGATTCTTTGATTTCTGCAGACAGTGCAATGATTACTGTCTCCAATGAATGCATCTGATTCAAATAATGACATATGCTAGGCCATTGGATTACGGGTCATTCAAAGAGCTTTCAGATTTGACGGTTAGGCCGTGTGCAATAAAGGTTAAGAAACTCTCTTTCCCCCTTTCATCTATCATTTGGAGTCCATGGTACCTAAACTCTTCCTTTCGACTTTCTCTGTGGGTTCTGAGACCGTTCACTGTCGTCTATTGCTTTTAGCTTTATTCTAGTTTCTTAAGTCTACTAGACCAAGTTCTGATTGCTGGGAATTAGTTCTGTTCACACTTTAGACTTTTTCTTCATTTAGCACAGTAAGCTCCTTTTTCAAACTCATTGTTTCTGAGTTTCTATTTTTAAAGCCATTGTGAATATGTTTGTTATTAATGAAAACTGGAATGCTTGTTGAGTCTTTCTCTATTTTCTCTTTAGCTATATTTAGTTTGTTTGCCAGTTGGCGTTATGATTTCTGGCAATGGCAAAATTTCAACTGGTTTCCTGGGCTTCATCAGCCTAGTAGTCAAAACCTTCCTTGTACTTTGAGTCTTGGGTTTAGATGACTTGAGGAGATAGCGACTTTCCTTTTAGGATGAATTTTTTAGGGTTAAGGATCAATCTGTATCTAGTGACTTAATCATTTCTTTTTTCCTTCTTTTTGTGTAGATGTCTCTGCCCCATAGATGTCGCTGCCACCTAATAGTCAGTGAAAACACTGAGTCTGAAGAAAGCAATGAAGCACTCTATGTCATTGGGGGTGCAACCTCCCAAAGTGGTGAGGTTGCTAGTGAGTTCAAAGCTTGCTCTAGGCCTGAGGAGTTTGTAGCTTGCTCCCCTTTCATACATCATCCTTCGACAATCAAGTTGAGAGAGCTTGGAGAGATAGCTGAAGCATGCTTTTTTCCAAAAGGATGCCATGTGCTAGCGCCTTCTTGTAGCGACCATGCCACTCATCCTCCTAAGAAATTTATAGCTATTAGTATCCAACACCTTGATGCTGGATTTAGGCTTCCAGTTGCCCCTTTCATAATTGATTTTTTAAATGAGTTATAACTTTCCCCCATTTAGTTGACTCCAAACACATATTTGAGTCTGATTTCTTTAGGCCTCATTTATTTGAGAAATGGTCTTCCACCCCTTTCGGCCAAGGTTTTTAGTCATCTCTAAGGTATTAAGAGTATCAGATGGCGAGAAGGTATTTATTATCTTTTAGCCTATCCATCTAAATACAAGAAAATTCTGCCTCAAGGGGATGCTAAGGGAAAATCCAATGCAAGGCACTATAAGACTCGTTGATTTTATGTCTCTTACCCATCCCTGTGTGATCTTAAAAACTTTAGTTTTGTTTTGAATCCTAGTAAGTGAGATGAGTGCACATGGGTTGATTTTGTTTTTGCCTTATTTTGAGTTAATCTTCGTTATGCTTTTTACAGAGGGAGTTGTGAAGGATAGGCCAGAGTTGAGGGAGGAGAAGGCTACAGTGCTTGATTAGTTCCCTGCCTTTGAACATTTTTAGAACAACCTAAAATTTGATGAAGAGATTCTATGGACACATGGGCTTTCTCCTGCCCTTGGTATTGAGCTTCTTAATAGCTCGTTGGACATCAGAGCACGAGGTGCTAGAGAGGTCACTCTAGTAGACTTTGAGGAGCAAAGCGATATGGGGAGAGTCAATCTCACCATGCCTTCTCCTTCAGCGAGGTCAGGACATACTGCCACTCCCACTTTTGCTCAAGCTGGTTATCCTTCATCCTCTGCTGGTGCTCCAGCTTCTATTCACACTAGCTAACCTTCCTCCTCTGCTGCTACTCCAGCTTCCGCCTACGTTGGCTGGTGTTCTTCCTTGGTGATCATAGAGGAGACCTTGCTCGCCCTAGTCCCTATTTCGTAATTAAGGCCTCCTGAGGTCGAGAGAGGCAAAGCCTCTTCCCAAAAGACAAAAGATTGATAAGGGGAAAAGGATTACCATTAGTCTAGAGGAGGAATCCGAGGATGTTCTAAAGGATGTTTCTGAAGGCTTGGACCCAAGACCTTGGCATTTTATGGCATTCTAGATAGAAATGTGGATTGGATCCTAGGTTATGATATGAAGTCTTTGGAGGATGAGGGGATATAGGGTAGCACCTCGACGAGCATACTAGCTCGTCATTGCCTTTTGGTCGGTATTGCTTCTCTCTCTTTTTTTTGGCATGCATCCTAACTTCTTGTAATCCTTTTCAAGGGGGTTTTAGAGATGATAAAGCTAAGGGACAAGATCATAAGCTAGGAGGAAGAGTGAGGTAAGCTTGAGGATAGCCTAGTAGTAGCAACCAAGAGGTAATAGAGCTAAGTGGGAGACTGGTGAGTGCTGAGGCTATGAGGAAGTAGGCTAAAGAAACCTTGGCTAGGAGATAGTTAGCTTATCCTCAAGACTTCACAAGGCTTTTGACGAGCTAATATAAAGGCCAGAGGAGATAGCTATCTTGGCGAAGAGAGTTGAGGTCCTCAAGAGGTAGACATTGGCCGCACAAGAGAAGGTAGTTTATGCTAAGGAGAAGGTGGCACGAGCTAAAGAGCAGGCCAAGTGAGCTATTGAAAGGGTTGCCCAAGCTGAGGAGGAGATTGCCAAGGTCAAAAAGGAAACATCAGCCATGGTGGCTCAGGCTGAAGAAGTTACAATCTCTGAGACTGCTAACTACTTTATGTATACCTTATGGCAGAAGCATCTAAACTTTAATTTCTCATTCTTTGATGGAGAGATTGAAGTGATCATTTAGGGCTTTGTTAGGGATACAGAGGCAGCCTCGACTCTAGGTGTTGAAACTGCTGGCAATCTTCCTATTTGAGATCATGACTAGGCTAAAAGCAGCTCATTGATGCAAGGAATAGCCATAATGGGACCTAATGAACAAGTGATGGAGATCCCGCCTATGCTTGTTGTGAACTCCTCAACACCTCAAGACCCATCTGGTCTTCTAGCGTCCTCTTAGATTATGTTGTTGCATTTTTTGTCTCACTTTTATTTTAAATGCTATAGATACATCTGACTGACAATTTGAGTGTAGTTGAAGCATCTTTGTAAACTTCTGTGTGATTTGTTTATCTTTGTCTTTATTGTATGCAATAATTGGCTTACTTTTTAAGCTCTTCAGATATTTCTTTGCCTTGAATGCCTGATCGACAATTTGCGGGCAATTATTGCATCGAGTTGAATAATCAATAGGTCGAACATAGAAATTATTAAATTATGGCATGTTATTCTAGATAGACCTTATAGTGCTAATATGAATAAGTAAATTAATGAGCTTCTTAACTTTACGAGACGACTAGGTTGGATATTATCTAGGTTTTAGCTCTTTGATGAGCATAAGAAAGTACTAATTCTATGGCCAGTTTGCTTTAGACAAGAAGTACATTGGGGGATCTTTTAGTAAACACAATTGAAAAAGAATTTTGGACCTCTTTATTTAGGTTTAAACAATAATATAGAATTGTGAAGCCAAGTTCACTCTTATTGATAATACGGATGAAGATTCTTAGCATTTTGTGCTCAAGAGAATTCAACCCCATTTATGCTGGTTAAGTGATATGATCCGTTGCCTAAGTTCTTCTTTATTATGTATGGACCTTCCCAATTTGGCCCCAAGGTACCTTTGCCAGGCTTACGAGCTCCAGGTAGAATAAGTCACAGTATGAGGTCACCTACTCTATAGTTTCGAGTTTAGACCTTTTTATTATAATATCTCACAATCTGCTCATGGTAAGTTGCGATTCTAAGGCAAACTATGTCTCTTAGCTCTTCAACGAGGTCAAGGCTTGCAATAAGCAGTTGATTAGTTTCCTCCAGATTGAAAGTTGCTCTTTGGTGAGAAGTTACTTCGTATTTCATCAGTATCATTATCTCAGATCCATAAACCATTAAGAAAGGAGTCTCTCCTATAGTGCTACAAGCCGTGGTTCTATAAGCCTATAGTACTTTCGGTAGCTCATCCACCTATTCAGGATCTACTTGATGATTTTGTTTACAGCCTCGACCTGTCCGTTAGCCTGAGGATGGTCTACCACCGAGAAGCTTTTTTCAATCTCAAGATCGCTACAAAAATTGATAAACTATTCAGTGGTGAATTGAGTCTTATTATTTATTACAATCTATTGAGGAACTCTTAACTGGTAGATGATATTGCTCTAAACAAATTTCTCAATCTTCAAGGAAGAGATTTTAGCTAACTCTTTCAGTTCAGCCACTTAGTAAAATAGTCGACGGCTACAACTGCGTGCTTGCAATTGCCACGACCTATTGGGAAAGGTCCGATCAGATCAATGCCCCATATCATAAAGGGCCAAAGGCTGACCATTTGCTAAAGATTGGTTAGAGGAGCTTGGGGAACTTTGGAGAACCTTTGACATTTATCACATCATTTAACAAGGTTGATTGCATCCTTCTTCATGGTTGGCCAAAAGAAACCTTGTCAGAGTGCCTTTTGAGCTAGAGATAGCTCCCCAGGATGGTTTTCATAGTGTTTAGTGTAAATGTCTTCAAGGACAATGTCATAGCCAGGGCCATTGATACACTTGAGGAGTGAAGCTAAAATGCCCCTTTTATAGAATACGTTATCAATATTGCAATACCTAGCAGCTCGAGCTCGCATTCAGCATGCTTCTAACTTATTTTTTAGGAGCTCACCATCTCACAAATATTTTAGGACTGGACTTATCCATAAGTTCTGGGCCATAATAGTTGTCGTTAGGACATCTTTTTGCTCGATGCTTGCTGACAAGAGAGTTTCCACTGGGACTGTACTTGAGAAATCCATATCCTTAGTTGTAGTTAAGCAAGCTAATGCATCTGCATGTACATTTTGAGCTTGTGGGATCTGATTAATCTCATATTTTTGGAAATTATTAAGTAATTCCTAAACTTTCTGGAGGTAAGTGGCCATTTTCGATCCTTTCACTTGGTACTCGCCTTTTATGTGACAAACGATGAGTTGAGAGTCACTAAAGATCCTCAGATTCTCAACTTATACTTCTTTTCCTAAATGAAGTCCTCTGAGCATTGCCTCATACTCTGCCTCTTTGTTGGCAGCTTGAATTTCAAATTGCTGTGCGCAGAGGATTTTGTGTTCCTCTGGGTTAATTAACAATACTCCTTCCCCTGCTTTTCACTTGTAAGAGGACCTGTCTATGAAAAGTTCCCACCATGGTTCTTTCGGAGTCCCCACTTCATTCTCCACTAACCTAGTGAACTTTGCAATGAAGTTTGCTAATGCCTACCCCTTGATTGCTGACCTTGGCTTGTATTGAATATCAAATTGGGCAAGCTCGATAGTGCACTTAAGCAAACGCCCTAAGGTGTCTATCTTTTGCAATGTTTGCCTCAACGGGTACTGAGTAAGCACCTCAATGGTATACACCTAGAAGTAAGGTCATAACTTTCTAGAAACAATCACGAGAGAATAGGCGAGCTTCTCCATTAGCTTCTAGTTCTCCTCTACATTTGCCAACCTTTTACTCACATAATATATAGGGAGTTGGGTCCCACTTTCATCCTGAACGAAGGCTGCACTGATAGCATGCTGAGACACTCCTAGGTAGAGAATGAGATTCTCACCCTTTTGCAGTTTGGACAATAGTGAAGCTCAGCCCAGGTATTCCTTCAAATATTGGAAGGCAGTTTCATACTCCTTAGTCCACTTAAATTGCCTAGCCTTCCTCAGAACATCGAAGAATGGCTTGCATTTATCAGTTGCCTTAGAGATAAATCTGCCAAGTGTAATAACTCAACCAGTTAGGCTTTGTACGTCTTTGACCCCAATCGAGGACCTAATGTCAATGAGTGTCTTGATTTTCTCTGGTTTCGCTTCAATCCCCCTGCTATTTACCATAAACCTAAGAAATTTTCCTAAAGACACTCTGAATGCACACTTCAGTGGATTCAACTTCATCCAGTACCTCCTTAGAATATGAAACATTTCTTCCAAGTCCCTCACATGCTCCATGACTTATCTGGACTTTACAAGCATATCATCCACATAAACTTCCATATTCTTCTCAATCTGATCTTTGAACATCATATTAACCAGCCACTGGTAGGTCATCCTACATTCTTTAGCCCAAAATGCATCACCTTATAATAGTAAAGTCCACAATCTATAATGAATGAGGTGTGCTCTTTGTCTTGGGGCTCCATAGGTATCTAATTATACCCTGAATAAGCATCCATAAAGCTGAGGAGTTGATGTCTAGCTATTGCATCAATGAGTTAGTCAATTCTGGGTAATAGGAAGCTATCCTTTGGATAAACTTTGTTAAGGTCAGTGAAGTATATGCATGTTCTCCACTTCCTATTTTTCTTTCTTACCAAAACAAGGTTCACTACCCAAGTTAGGTAGTGGGCTTCCCAGATGAACTTGTTTGCCAAGAGCTTGTCTACTTCCTCTTTAAGTGTTGTAGATCATTCAGCAGTCAGTGGTCTCCTCTTTTGGTGAACTGATTTATGGAGGGGATCTATGTTTAACTTGTAAGACATAATTTTGTGGCCAATCGCCACCATATCTTCATGATTCCAAGTAAAAACCTCCAGATTCACTTTTAGAAAATTGGCCAGTTAGGCTTTCATATCGTGGGTTAAGCTTTTCCACAGCTTAAGGCATCTCTAATTATCTGTCTCGTTGACCTGTACCTTTTCGAGCTATTCAATGGGCTTGATTTTCCTTTTTGCATCTAGTTCGCAAGGGTCGAGATCATGACTTGCTTCTACGATGCTTAGAGTTTAGTGTTCCTTGCTGAAGACCACATCATCTCTCTTCCCTTTCTCCCTAATTTTAACAGTGTCCTTGTACCATCGCTGGGTGGTGTACTACTCTTCTCGCACACACCCACTCCATTGGGGGTTAGGAATCGTATTGTCAATATTCTAGTGGAGATGACCAGATCTAGGCTGTTCATTACGGGCCATCCCAACATTATATTGTATGCCAAGGGGTAGTCAATAACCAGGAAATTAACTAAAACTGTGGCTCGATAATTTTGGTCCCCCAAGGTGAGAAGGAGTCTGACTTGTCCTATAGGAAAGATAACATCCCCAATAAAGCCAAAAAGAGCTTCAGGAGAAGGCTTTAAGTGGCTTTCATTCAACCCTATTTACTCAAAACACCTTTTGTTCATGACATTCATTGAACTCCCTATGTCTAGCATAATTCTTTGTACCTCTGTGTTGCTAACCTTCACTCGTATGATGAGAGCGTCATTATGGGGTGATCAGATTCCCTATGCATCATCATCTATAAAAATGATGCATTCAGAAGCAGTCTTAGCTCTCTTAGTGGGTTTCTCTAACTCACAATCCGCAGACAAGACATAGCTTGCACTCTGCACATAATGCTTGTGTGACCCACATGAAGTTCTTGTATTGTACGATCTTCCATCGATGGTGTAGATAGTCCTAACCATAGTCGGTTGCTCTTGCTCGGCTTGTCGGGATGGCTGAACTGATGATTAGGATTGCTGAGGTCGCTACCCTACAGGTCACACCACATAATCTCCTAAACAACCTCTTCTAATTAGATCCTTGATTACATCCTTGAGTGACCTACATTCTGAGGTGTTATGCTCGATATCATTGTGGTAGGCGCAAAATCTATTAGCATCTTTGTACTTGTGTAGGGTATTCAGGGGCTTAGGATACCTGAAATCCTCTTGGCACTTTTTTGTGGCAAATATCTTGTCTGGGGGTGTTAGATAGGATGCTGTAATTATCATAATGACCTTAAGGTTTAGGTCATTCCCTCCTTGCTTTGTTAGTGTTTGAACTTTAATGCTGACATTCTGACCTGTTTTGCCCTTTTCACAGTTATTCCCTTTCTTATTGTGATTGAAGGCGGAGCCACCTATCTTGCTTCTTTGTCCAGGCTTTTTCAAACCAAAGGTCTCCTCCCATCTGACCTCTTTTGTGGCTCGCTCATAAAATTCTCCCAGGTCCCTTATCGGAGACTTGTAAATACTCTCATATAACTTTCTGCCTTTACAAAGACCTATTGAGATCACCGTCAGAATACTATCATCTAAAGGGTTGTCTATGTTATTCACCTTACTGTAGAACTTGGTGATATAATCTTTAAATGACTCATCTTTTCGTTGAAAAATTGTGGCGAGGTCACAAGATGGTATGAGCTGTCTCTTCAAAGCTCTAAATTGGTCAATAAATTTCTTTTGGTAGCACTCCCAGCTTCTAATGCTATGAGTTGGAAGGTTCTTGAACCATACCCTAGGCATATCTCCAAGAGTAGCTGGAAAAACACGACACTTGACTAGGGGGTTGGTTGTCTAGAGATCCATCTGAATGTTAAAGGCATCTAAGTGGTCATAAGGATCACTTTTCCCATCATATGACGGGATAGTAGGGACTTTGAACTGGTGAGGAAGGGATTCCATCTCAATTTCCCTAAAGAACAGGGTCCTCTCCTCATAGCGACCTGACTGATCCAGAGCTGAGGGGTGTTTCTCCAATTGTTGGACCTTCTGTAATAACTCTTCCACCACTGAATTTTGCATTTCAGGTCGACGACCATTGGTGCTATCGTGAATTGCGTTCAAGCCCTCAGTGTGATGTGAGTTTCTAGTTCGTCTACTTCTATCATGATCGTAATCTCAATGATCTTGCGATTTAGGTTGTGAATTGGAGGAGTGAATTGAGTCTGCACGTCGAGGTCTTTCCCCTACTAGCTTCTCTCCTTAAACCGGTGCCTCTCTATGTGGCTTGTGGTCCGTTCTTCCTACTACTGCAGCTTCAGCTTGTCTTTGGACTTTGTAGGTGTGCACTTGAGTTAACACTGTAATGGCATCGATGAGTTTTCTAACTGTGTTTTTGAGTGCCTCTTGGCATTGGTGCAATGCCTGAACACCATTAGTTCTTGGGGAAATGGAAGAAGTGCTTGCCAGGACTGGACTTCCTTCTTCTAACATATTTTGTTGTTGCTCTTGACAGCCACCAGCCCAGTTTGTAGTGGCATTAGAGCTCCTGGTTGTTCTTCCTCTTGCCATCTCAGTTTGTTGGTGAATCAATAGGGAAGCAGTCTGGTCCTACCGAGTGTGCCAAAATGTTGATGGTCAATTTCAGTAATTGGCCAACCAAGGGTTCTGGAACCCAAACTGCTATATGAGATGTGAAAATATGGAGAGAGTGTGAGAGCAAGAAGAAGAGTGAAATGAACACACAAGATTTATTGTGGTTTGACTAAAGCCAGTATGGCCCCTAAATCCACAATGATTGTATTTGCTATTTTGAGATTGCTTCTCTGCTTAGTTTTATAGAGTTACAACGCTTGTAATCCTATCTCTATTTCAATAGAGTTTTTGCATGTATTTTTTTTATATATCCATTACAATGGACTCCCCTCCTATTTATGAGAGCCGGGAAGGTTACAACTTATAATTTATCATTGTAAAAGTATGATTACAATAGCATTAGGTATTAAATGCTAGGCATTAGTTAATAAATGCGGGACAAATCATTGTCACACTTTGGAGGTTAATTTGCAAGTTGGAAGAGTGTTCAGACTATCTGTCTGACATTAGCTATTTTCAATTGTGCCGGGGGGAGCTCGCTGTAGTCTTGGTCTGCTAGAGACTTCAAGCTTGTACTATGCGATCTGCTATTTGGCTTCAGTGACCTTGTTCCAAATTGGGCCACACCTTTGTCATGATCTAGTCCATTGGATCTTTGCTGGATCATTCCACTCGGTCCATAAAATGCCCACAACACCTATTCACTCATAGTTATTTCTTATGCATCAATGAATGATAACAAGGAAGGTAATTAAAATAACATAATCCAAATATAAGCCGTCAAAAGTATACCTATCTTCATTCTACACCATCATTCATCAAACTATGCTATTGATATTCCAAAACAATGAACAAATAGCATTAGTTGAAAATATAAAAAAAAAGCCATAAAATAATATATGTCAAATCAGTTCCTTGTTCTAACATAGAGAAACAAATTATGCTCTCCCTCTCATATTACACATGACAAGCAGACCAACAATAGCACAAGATTAATTAATGTAAAAAAATCCTCTAAAAACAATAAGCACATATTACCATTATAACTCAAATCATAATGACAGCCGAAGGTATTTCTTGACTTTTGCGATGGTGATGGAGATAGGATAAACATTCAAGATGGCGTGGGTGGAATTAATTCATGGCATATGGGATCAATCAATTTTTTTTTCTTGAACAACTCTGATAAAAATGCAATGGCACAAAAACAATTCTAGTACAATTAACTTTTTTTTTTCTTTTCTCTCACCGATTATTCTTGGTATCTCTTACTTTGAAAAATAAATCAAAGAATTAGAAAATCACATAAACAAAATCTCTCATTTTTTTTCCCTCTTTCTATGATTTCTGATGCGGAGCCAAGGCTATGATTAATGCAATAACAAAGTGTGCAATTAGTGCGTAGATGCAGATGAGATCAGAACTTTTAACCTCACAATATTGACAAAGAAATAAGAGAAATTTTTAACCAATTGAAACACAACTTTTTCTACTCCAAATTTTTTCCCTCAGATTTTTCTTCCCCCATTTTTTCTCATATCTGATATCGTATTTATAATTGGATAAGGATTCTCCGATCTTAATTAGTTATCCTCCATATATTTGTGTTCTACCCTAACTCTTCAAAATAAAAATGACTAAAAGATGAAATTAAGTGATAAATAGAAAAAATAAAAAAAAATATAATCCGCTTCTTGACCTTTCTTTTTTATATGCTAAAACAAACCAATGATTTTTTTTATATTTTTTTTGAATGAATTTAATTGTGATCTTATAATGCAAAAGTATTAAGGATAATTAATATATCTAAAATAAATAAGATAAAAATAAAACTTAATGAAATTTTCCTTTCTAAGTTTTTGTGACTAAAATCTCAAATAAAATTCTCTTATGTATGGATAAATGTGACCAAAAAATGTGAAATAATGAGGATAAATAAAAAATTGAAAACATTGAAAAATGATAAAGATGAAGAGATAAATATAGCTTTCAAAATGATAATAGAGTAATCTTAAAGAAAAACAAATAAAATTTAATGATAATATAAAATAAAATCAAAATTTTATATTTTCAGTATTTTTATTTTTATATATTTTTTAAATGCATGTAATAAAAATAAATAACGATTGACAAAACAAAAATAAGATTCGTATCAATTTAAATAATTTTCTTTTTCAAAAATGTTAAAAATAAAAAAGATAAAATATATATTTTTATATTTTTTTATGTTTTCTCTCTTTTATATTTTTTGAGTTATTTTCAAATAGACTCGGATAAAATACGATATTTACAACTACCCATCTTTATTTGTTTCTTAGATAATAAAAGTTGAAAAAAAGTTTATAATGTTTTCAAATAAAAATAAATAAAAATAGAACAAGTATTTTATTCAGGCCCTTTGCAAACACATGTATTTGAGGGAAAAAAAACTAAGAATAGTAATTGCAAATTAGAAAGCAAAATCAGTAAAGTACAACTAATTTTAAAATGATATTTTGATTTTTAGAAAAACACAAGGTTGAGGGACTAAATTATACATTTCGAATGTAAGTAAGAAAAAAAAAAGACTAAACCACGTATAAATATTGCGAGATAAGGGATTGAATCATATGCATGTCTAAGATGTAAATAAAAGAGACAAGGCTGAACCGCACATTGAAATTGTAAATAAAAAGAAACAATGGACTGAATTGCACGCCTGAGATGCTGATAAAGAGATAAAGGACTAAACCACATGTCTAAAATGTTAATAAAAAAAGAGAAGAGACTGAATGATGTGCACAAACTTGTTGTACGTTTTAAAATAACCGCAAGCGCATGGCGTAGTTGTAGCTAGTACCAGCGAATACGGGTCGATCCCACAGAGAAGTTATTTTAAGTACCAGAATCCTTACAACTCAACTATCCAAATCAATGATAAATTAAT